>QRDG01000398.1:206696-381585 GCA_012064385.1 Puccinellia tenuiflora
TGGAAACTCGGACAGCTGGTGGCAGGCCACTAGGCCAGGTCCATACCATGTCCAGACTCATTTATGCTATATTTCTATGTGAGTGATATGCTCACTGTTTGTCGTTCTACCAGTTGCATTTGGACTTAACTGTACGAGGATGGTTCTCTCTCTGAACCCTAAACCGAGATAGTTTTTGGAGATAGAGTTTGTGAGGAAGCATGTTTGTGAGGATAGATAAGAGCCTTTGATGAGGAGGGTCTTATAACTCGTAAAAGTTTGTAAAACACTGGGCACAGCCTGGGTTTTCCAAAAAAAAAAAATGCAGCTTGCTATTCTTTGGTGTTTATGTTCCTTAGATGCAATTGTTAGTGCCAGGTGAGTTCATGGCATGGAAAATTTATTTGATATTATTGTTTAGTTACCAGGACCAGGATGCCTTGCCTGAACTTATGATTCAGCAGCTATCATGTGTTCAGCTTCAGTTGTCTTCATGCTTTTATGCCTAGCCTGTGCTTTGAGTGTTTCATCTTTTCAGTTGTACTAGTTGGGTTTCATGCGTGTATATTTAACTAATGAGCCTTTCTGCAACAAGCAGATGGAAACGTCTGGCGTTATGAACTTGGTCCTGGAGAAGCTGGAAGGCCTGACGAAGGAAGTGCAGCAACTGAGAAGGGAAAACCAGCAGCTCCGGCATCAGCTTCTCTAATCTATAGTTTTGGTGTTCGATTTGATATCAGTGTCCATTGTGGAAGAGTGCAATACTCGCCTGGATTCCGAGAATGGCTTGGCGACGGCGATGATTCTTATATTTAATCTTGTGTTTGTGTAGTCAATTCTTTTTGAAGCAAGTTTGTCTAGTTCAGGAAACTCAGTTCTCGACACGTTGTACATAGCACCTTTCAGCGTGTTTGCTGGCTTCCAATGCCCTGCTTGTATTTAGATGTCCTGATCTTTTTGCCCGATGTGAAATGCTAATATAGCGATAGATTTACAATGCAGTTTTAGTTTATCTTATTTGTGTCAGGTATGTTTACAATTCTCAACTTTTGCTTTAGATTCTTACGGGACTTATTTCCTGTAGCAGCCGTGATTAGCTCAGATGTTGGAGCTAAGCACCACCATGTTGCGCCATTTGACTCTGCTCCGGATTTTAAAGCAAGGTGCCGCATGCTCGACGTATCCAGTCGGATATGCACCATTCGTGCCCACCTGCTGAGGCGATGCACAATTGCACATCGCTGTTGTATTTTCCTGTGCACAAAATTGGAGCTAGAGAAAGCAAAATCATAATTCATCATTATTTCCTGCTGAGGGACCCACATGCATAAATGCCTATAAGTGGACCAATATGTAACACAATTTTGTAAGCTCAACAATTATTTTCCAATAATCATTATACTGTCCATTGTACAGGTGTCGTTGATTCTCCGGTCTTTCACGTCACTTACAGTCTTTTAAGGTGTTTTCACACCATTTAGAGTCAAGCTAAAATAGATCATGTAATAGTTGAAAATTGCTATTAGCTCTCGAGCTCCCTGGAGCTTTAAAAAAAAAGAAAACTTTCGTCGAAATATTTTATCATCGGTGACGATTCCCCCCCCCCCCCCCCCCCCCCCCCCCTTTTTTAGAGCCACAAATTTATTATTTTTGTGTAGTCCAAAATACAATGTATTGGTTAGTGAAACTTCACAGATTTATTGATCATATCAGTATATATCCAGAGAAACCTCCAAATATCATTTCCCCCTTTTTTTCCAAAATAATGTGCTCTATGGAGCCTGGGATCCAAAACGCCGCACTCATGTAATAGTAGTGCATTGCAGTGGACTATACAAAGAGTTAGCATTGAATATGGTAGTATTTCTCTTGTATTCTCAAAACAGGATTTCGCCCCGCTTTATAAATAAAGCAACCATCGTCATACATAGTTCAAGCCACAAAGCACCAACTGCGAAAGAAAGAAACAGTTCAGCTGGGGCAACAGCTCAAACATGCACAAAGAAAAACTAGGAAACCTAGGCGAGATAACTCCGCAAGGGATAAAGCTCAACGACTAGACGACGAAGGTAGGTGGCGGGCCACCATGTAGACGTTGAAGTATGTCGTCCAGCCGCTCCAAGTCTCGTTGTCTACACAACGGGTGCCACTGTTGTAGAAAATACAAAAATTTGAATACAGAGTCTAGAGAAAGACACATTCGATAACCATCTTATTGCATATAGACCATAGAGTCCAGGTCATCGCGGCAAACACTAACCAGAATAGGCGCCTCCCCTTACCAGTACGGTTTGCCTGCGCTTCAAGGAACTCGCCAAGGTCGGGGGCCAGCCAATCCGCCCCCAGAGCCTCAGAAACAAAGCTCCATAGAAAGCGAGCGGCGGGGCAGGAAAAGATGATATGGTTCCCCGACTCGGGGACCGCACATAGCGGGCACAAGCAATTGCCTAGCCCATGGCGCAATGCCACCTCCACGCGAGAGGGAAGGCGGGTGCGGAGGAGCTTCCATACAAAGATCTTAATCTTCAAGGGCATATGAGCCTTCCAGAGCGGAGAGGTCCAAGTCGGGGAGGGCACTAAACAGGGCCCTATGTATTTCTCTTGTATCACGCATTTAATATGCGGTTTTGCTTAATTCTGTGTTAAATTCGAGATCGTTGGATTGCATCGTAATTCTTTCGACCCATGAGTTTCCAAACTACTGGGTTGTTTCGTGATTCGTGCTAGTAACGAGTCGTAAGTTTGCAACTGAGAAAAATGTCCTGAGCCATTAGATTGCTATGTGTTTCGTGTCGGTCATGAGTTTCATTTTGATCTGTAAATGAGATTCGATGATGTCACCTAACTGAAAATATTAGTTACTCTTAAACTAAGGTCAGCTTTTTCCGAGAAAATCACAATGGATATATTCCTACCACAATTGTGTGTCTCCCGATCCAAGCACTTTTGCAGCCGCTGGATCTAATATCAATCCTCTTATAATCACACCTCTACAAAACATATATGTTGCTGCGCATTTAGCATCGTATCGAAAGATGTTGGCGTGCTAATTTGCAGCGCATCTCCTGTTTATCGACTTACAAAACCTCGTTGGTGATCAGTGGCAGACCTACAGGTATGCCCGGTATGCCGTGTAAGTGCAACCCATATACGTATAAGTATTAGTAGGAAACGAATCGCAGCAGGTCTGTCTTGTATCTAGTTGTAGCGATCGATGCAGAAAAATAACAGAAAATAACAGGAATTAACCCATCGATGCGAGCGGTTCCAGCATGGCAGCATGTACTAGCGTCCTCGGCTACGCCTAGCGATCTAATAGATATCTCTGTACTCTGTCCAGCGAACAAAATAGATCAGTGCGGCAGCACCTAGCGATGTTGGCCATGCCGTCGGGACCTGGCGGCGCACGGCTGACCCCCGCTGCTGACCTGCGGCACCTGCCCGGCTGCACCCTGACGGCTGACGGAGTTAATTGCAGAAAGCTACGACAATTGGGGCTAGGGCTACAAAAAACTACGACTCTACGAATTGCTTGCAAAAAACACAGGTTTTGAGGTAATGCGTCGCAGAAAACACTGATTGGCCATCTAACGCGCTCTAAGTGCGAATATGACAAGGGGGGCTGCTTGCAGGTCCACGTGGCAGGGGGAGATGGGTGCTGTTAACGGCCGTTAACGGCCGCGCCTAGTCTCCAGACCCGTTGACTCTCTATCCCCGCAGGCGTGCAACTCGTGCGAGGCGACGGCGGGCGGCGCCGCGGTGGGTGAGGCGACGGCGGCGAGGGTGGTGCTCGTGGACGGCGAGCTACAGCGGTTCCCTGGCGGTACGACGGCCTCGCAGGCACTCAAGGCGGCCGCCGCCGTGGGCGGCGCGGGCACGGGCGCGTCGTGCTTCCTGTGCAGCGCCGACGGGCTCGAGCTCGGCGGCACGGTGGCGGCAGTGGCGCCGCACGAGGAGCTGCAGCCCGGGCAGCTCTACTTCGTGCTCCCCGCGGCGATGCGCCGGCGGCCGCTGCAGGCCGTGGAGATGGCCGCGCTCGCGGACGCCCCCCAGCCTCGGGCGGGACTTCGTGCCAGGCCTCGGCGCCATTGCCGAGTAGCTGGCCTAGCCGCCGGCCGGCGGGCCTCCGATCGAACAGAGACCGAACCGACGGGCACCCGTCTCCCCCTGCCACGTGGACCTGCAAGCGGGCCCCCCTTGTCATATTCACACTTAGAGCGCGTCAGATGGCCAATCAGTGTTTTCTGCGACGCATTACCCCAAAACATGTGTTTTTTGCAAGCAATTCGTAAAGTCGTAATTTTTTGTAGCCCTAGCCCTAATTGTCATAGCTTTCTGCAATTAACTCCGGCTGACGCCTAGCTAGGCCGCTACTCACCAAGGTATTCAGTGTTAAATTGCTGAATTTTACTTAAATTTGGTCCGTGCACGAGACTCAATGGTTTGTTTAGAGGTTAATGTTAGATGTAGTCTAAATCTAAACCAGAGTTTCCTAGCTGTATAGAGTCGTGTTAAATTCAACGAAAAAAATAGCGCGCTACAAAATATAGGGTGACTCTTCTCAAAATGCTACAAACGCTATAGCATGCTATAGCGTGCTATTTTTGAAATAGCGTTTGACAAAAAAATTGCAATATATAGCCTGAATATTAAAGATTTCTTCAACACAAATAAAAATATATGTCCAGAAGCAAATAAGTGTCCCGAATCTAATAAGTAATACATGCAGACCCAGTCCACTTAAGCAGATCCATGGTACAAACATGAAATACGAGATATAAATCCATGAACAAAATAACAAAATCTAAAACCGAACCACCAGATTGCAGTGCAGAGGAGGATTTCATTAGGTTTTTCACTTTTCTGGACTGACCGAGCAGAGGAGTACGTGTGGGAGGCTGCGAGCTGGGCTTTTGTTTGGGCCGATGGGCTCCACCAGTGCATTTTTCAGGATTTTTTGTAGCACCACTACACGCTATATTATTTAGCGCGGTTTAGCGTGTATATAGCGTGATTAGCGCCGTAGCGAGCATTTTATGCCAAATATAGCGTAGCCTCTTCAAATACGCTATAACGCGCTATTTTTTCGTTGGTTAAATTGCTTGTTTGTATGTATAGATGTCGCCTCGCCGACAACCGCAAACCACCAACCAACAAGAGAGTCTTTCGCCAACGTCGAATCCCACGACAAGGAAATCTATGAATTTTGGCTATGTCATCACATATGACTTTTTAAAACGTTTCATATCGTACTCATCATTTTAACCGAAATGTAAAATTTATTGTTTTTATACCGTACTACAATGCAAATTGAAATTATTTATTAAACTAGCAAACAAATTTTATTGAAATGGCCAACAATTTTTTTTGCGGCATACCCTACGACAAAATCCTAGGTCCGCCACTGTTGGTAATGATGCTTTCTTGGATCTTGCAATGGTGGAAACCCGGCGTCTCTTCCGGCGTTCGTCTTGACGACGCTGGAGTTGGGCGGCGACCGCTCGCTACGGTGGTTGTAAGAAACGCTAAAGATCGTCTTGTATTTTTTGATATCTTGGGATTTTATCTACAAATTCATGATAATCATTCTATTCCGGTTTGTTTTTTAGTTTCTAGGTGTGTTGTTTATTTAAATACGTGGCTTCAAAAAAAAAAAACGTGGTTCTCTCTCAAAAAAATACTCTCCATCCATCCATCCAATTAAAAAAGTGTAGAGTGCGTGTAATCGTTTGCTTAGCCGAGTCTTTCACGGTTTCACCTCTCCGTGTGGTGTACGCAGGCACGCGGCTGTCCCCGTCCGCGTGGCCTCCTTCTCCTTCCCCCCTTCCTCTCCCCCAACCAGAAACCTAAAGCAGAATCCCAACCAATCTACCGGGGACGCCAGCCAGCAAAGGCAGACTCCTCCCGGATCAGCAGCCTCCCAATCTCGACCCCTCCGCCGCCTCGGCCGGCACCAATCCGGTAAGCGCCCGCTCACGCTTCTCGCCGGATCCGCAGCCCCCTCCTCGTCCGGCGCCCATCGATCTCTCCCTTTGCGCCAGTTCATCGAGGCCAGGCAGGCGGCTGGGCCTCTCGTCGGATCGTGGCCGTGGGGCGAGCCGCTTCCGGTTGGTGCCGAGTCCCGTTAGTTTAGTTCCGCCGATTACGATTGTAGTCGCAGTATCACCTCCGACAGTTCACATCTCCTTCGTTTTTTTCGCAAAAAAAATATTGCTCCGCGTCCAAGTGATCTCCTCCCGCGTGGGTTCCGTATCTATGTTCGCTGATTCTAGTGAAAAAAAAATTGGCATCTAGATTGTCATATTTAGCTGCTCTTGGACTTGTCTCAAGCTCGTGTTCCATGGCCAGTCACGCCGCTAACGCTGTACTAGATGTTTATTATAGCTTCTGTTTCCCTTCAATAATCGTCCGGTAAACGAAGAAGCATCTTATTCTTCATCGTCCAGCAGGTTTCAAGTCCGCGTATTGGAGGTGCCACAATGTTCAACAGGTTATTCGGGAAGCCCAAGGAGCAGGCCAACGCCGGCGCGTTGGCCACTTTGGATAAGCTAAATGAGGTGAGCTGCTGTCGGCTCTTTCCTTTGTTTTTGTTTTAAGTATCTGTTACTGCTTGTGCGAGATGCTGTCTGTTCCGCTCCTCATTGTGTTGATCTGGTTAGTTTGTGTCATTAAGATGTTTAATGAACACTTCTCTTATGTATTGCTGGCTTACTGCCATTTTGTGTTGCACTGGCAGGTCTTGATCAACTAGCTCTTCCATCTTCTGTCTAGGATTTTCTGCAAACAAAATAATATATGAACACATTAGTGGGTAGGAATTCTCATTTGATGTCAGATTCATATGATCCATAATATATGAACACATTAGTGTGTAGGAATTCTCATTTGATGTCAGATTCATATGACCAAATAAATTATAGATGAACACATTAGTTTATTTCATGTGCAAGCTTTGTTTGATCCATGATGCCTTTCTTTCCTCTTTTATTGTGTCTGCTTCTGAGTTGCAAAGTTCAAGCTCTTAGCACCTTAAGGATGGAGGAGCTTAATTATGTGCTGATTTAGTCCTAGAGCTACAGATTTTGACACTTTTTTGTGCCCGTGAGACGAAATTTTAGAAGTTCTAAATCTTTCTTTATGTGTTTAGACTCTAGATATGCTGGAGAAGAAAGAGAAAGTGTTAGAGAAAAAAGCAGCTGGTGAGCTTGAGAAGGCCAAGGATTTCTCAAAAGCAAAGAATAAAAGAGGTACGGTTAATCGCCATCATGCAATCTTGACCATAATCTTGCTTAAAGCCCTGATGATTAGTTAAATACAACTTGATCATTTTTTATTCTGTCCACTATTTCTTTCCAGTTTAGCAAATCTTACCTTAGAATGTCACATGGCTTTCGTCTTACCTAACGTAGAATGTAGTAATACAAAACTGCACCAATTGTGTATCAATTGAACCACTGTTTTTCATCAGCTGCTATCCAGTCATTGAAGAGGAAAAAAATGTATGAGCAGCAAATTGAGCAGCTTGGGAATTTTCAGTTGAGAATCCATGATCAGGTTACCTCCTAGTTCCGACTTTGCATATCTTTTCTGTTTGTTCCATGCCATGCATTTTACAATGCCGATCTTGTTATATAGATGATCATGTTAGAAGCTGCTAAAGCTACGACAGAGACTGTTGATGCATTGAGGACTGGAGCTAAAGCTATGAAAGCGATGCAATTAGCAACGTGAGTATTACTAGTATATTTTAATTTCAGATTTTCCCCACTAATATTTCCTGGAATTGAGCTTTCAAGATGGCAATTTCCTTGTCGCTGCAGAAATATCGATGACGTTGATAAGACTATGGACGAAATTAATGAACAGACTGAAACATGAAACAAATACAAGATGCTTTGTCAGCTCCTATTGGAGCATCTGCTGATTTTGACGAGGTAACTCACCTGCCACTTAGGATTTATAATCTTTGGGGACTTTCTTCTCTGATGCACTTTATACCTACTGCACTGATATTTTCACAGGATGAGCTGGAAGCAGAGCTGGAGGAATTGGAGGGAGAAGAGTTGGAGAATCAACTACTGCAGCCTATTGCAGTTCCACCTTCTCGTCCGGAGCAGGTCCCAGCCAACAAGCAACCAATTCGCCCTGCTCCACAGAAAGCATCAGCTGAGGAGGATGAGCTTGCTGCACTGCAGGCTGAAATGGCAATATGATCAGGTCATTGGTTTATCCTGTGTTTGGTATGTCTGTATTGTATTATCCTCTTTCACTCATCTGACTGACACTTATTATCCGCTTGCTGAGTCTGGAAATTGAAATGATCTAAAATTTTATCGGTCACATATATCTTAATCTTCTGCGTAGATGCAGTCAATAACTAATTGCATACTATGCACTATAAGAAGATTATTCATGTAATCTTCACTGGAATTGTGTGGGTCTGTCCTTATGTTCAGGAAAATTATGTTCAACAACAGATCAATCCATGTGATTTTTTTTTGTTTGTGATTTATGGGTCTTGATTGTTAAAACCCTCTTTCAGAAGTGAACAGAATAGTGTTTTTGGACGATAGGTATGCTCTGTAACCTCTGTTATTTAAAGGCTTCTTTAATTGCTTAGTTACTACTAGTACTCCCTCCATGCTTTTTTGGCTATGGTTTTGGCCTTGACGTTGTCTCCATTGAACTCCTATGACCGCTAGCTTCTGGATAAATGATAGCAATATTTGGAAACAATACAATGATTTCGAGGTGCCTTTATTGGCAAACCAATCACCACGTGTAAATCAAACATTTTGCATCTTCGGTAATCAGGCTACTAAAACATGAACTGGCATTTTATGGTGACATCTGTTTGAGAGTGGAGGGAGTAACCTGTTGGCAACTAGCCCCATGAAGAGTTGGCTAGCAGATCAACTGTGTGGAATCCAATCTGTGTTCATAAGGTTATAGGTGTTTCATGGTCGAGAGATGCCTTTTCTGATCTTGGGTTCATCTGCACCAATGAAAATTATGTACACACTCAGGATGCGAGAAAAATATGCTACTCCAGTACAAACTTGTCAAAACCATATATTTTAACGTTGAAAACACATGTTGTTCACAGTTTTACAGCGTGGAAAGGGAGAAGGGATTGGTTGGTGTATTATATTGTCACAGGCATTGATTGAGCGTTGGCGATAAAATTGTGATAGCAGAAGTGGCACAAGGGGGTAGGGCACCGAAATTAGAGGAGACAGAAACAGAGAAATAGAGATTGGGGATTAGACTTCATAGCTAGCCTCATTGTATAGAGAGGTTAGCCTTACACAACCGTGGCTGCCTCATTATATAGAGAGGTTAGCCTTACACATAGGACTCACAAGCAAAGTTGGACTAGCACTCTTAAACTGACGCTGCAATTATTGAACTCCATAGAGGACACTTAGTCACGGACTCAGACCTGCCAAGCAGACCGGAACCAGGACATGCTGAAACCTACTAGTACTAGGATTCCTTGTCCTATTCAGCTGAAGGTCTGGATGCATGGTGCCTCCTCCGATACGCATATACCCACGTGACACATTATATTGTTTGCATATGTGAATCTCAAAGACATTTGTACGGTGAGATTCTTATGTCCAGCTGAACATTTCTCTTCAGCTTTCTTGATGTTGCTGTTTGACTTGGTTTGCTAGGTTCATCCCAATGTGTTCTATCGAATTGTGATAGTTGCCACAGCATGTCTACCAGCATGTTATATCGGCGAACTCTAGAACAAAGAGCTGTTTGTGCAAATCAAGGCGATTTTTAGGGAGTTCAGGATATAATTGTCAAGTTCCGGGAGATGCAGCTGTATAATTATTAAGTGCACCGAACTAAACTGGAAACCTTATTTCACCTAGGTTTGTGTTGACCCTTCTTTTATGCTACTTACAAGAAACTAGAACTATACTTTTGAAATCAGACACTGGCAATCTTTTCTTGGAATGAACTTGTTTGTTATTTTCACATTGTAAAAAATGGTTTTACAGTGTTAAGACAATGGAAGAATCTTATTTGTAATGGTAATTTTCATCATGCAGATTCTCCTTTTCCATATGTGCTGCTATGCTTTGTGTTCATTTTTTTTGTTCATTTGTTTTCTGTTAACGGTGATTGAAAACCTGCAGGTTTTCAGTGAAGAGGTGAAATGTACAAATGATTGGCTGTGGTCGCAAGTGAGTCTAGCTACGCATATATTTGCCCGTGTGTATAAATCTTGGGTGGGAGAGATTGGCGATCGAGGCAGGAAAAGGCTGCTCCAGTCCAAGTGTTTTTTTTTTTGTTTAGACAGAGTTTCCAGTTATTGTGGCTCGATCAGCTCCGTCCAAGTCGTCATGCTATGCTCATTGTTGTCCCGCACTATTTCTCATTGACCCCTATTATATGGTGCCATGTAAAACACATAAATCCCAGGCTTCAAAATTGGTGCTTTGGTGGGGAGTTGTTTCCTTTTTACGCTTTGTACTTTTGGCGCCACTGTTGGTACACAATATTTTTGTGCGTTTGAGGAGTACTTGTTTCTGGGGAAAACTGGTCAAACTGTACATTGCGGGTTTAGTCGGAGAAAATCTGGCTGCACGGACGGGGTGACTACTCCATTGACACAGATTTCGGTATCATTGTTATCACCGTAATGAGATAAAGGGCCTTGCTGTAGGCCAAATTAAACTGGGTGACCAGCGCCTTTCCTCGTTGTCACTGGTGTCTGGTGGGGCTTGTTCGGGGAGCAGTGTGTAATTCGATTTAACACAGATGAGACCCATTCAACAAAATTAAAATATTCCTACTCTGCTTAATTCTCGTTTCTCTCCTCACACCATGTGCCGATGACCTAGTGGATGGGTTGTTAACTGTATTATTTCCCATATTCCATATTCTTGTTTGCTAAACGTTCATGAAAGTCCAACCAAAGTTCTATATGTTTTTCTCCAATTGCTTTGTTGGATTATTGATATAGGTCGTAGTTGCACCTCTCTTTCGGAAGTGTGCAATACCTTCTAACAATACAACTGCAATCAAGGGCTCTTATGTATTTTGTAGTTTTTGTCTGATTATTTGTAGGTTACACTGTTTGCCATACTACAATTGCATTCTATTGAAAACGTGCAAACCTAATCAAGAAAAGTGCAACCATGAGGCCATGTACAGCGCACGAGCGCTTGAGCGAGCGCTTGGAAATAAAAATTGATATTCGATTTAGCGGCAGCGTTAGCGCCTTATCGTGCAACGCGAATGACAAGCACAGGCGCTTGTACGGCACCCGTTTGAGTCCTAGGACAGAGGAAAAAACGATCTAGCGCCCGGCGCCATATGTAGCGTCGACGCAAGTGCTTTTCCTGGACTCAACGGGGATCAGATGAAAACGGCCGGGATTAAGGGCCTAACGGCCGGGAATTAGACGCAAGCGCCTGGGCTAAGCGCCCCGTTGTACATGGCCTGATTATATATGTACTTTTGTTGTTTTGTGTGGTTTACTTATATATGTCGCACCTTTTTCCCTTACACTGCCGTAGTTGCAGTTTGTAGAAATGTGCAACTACCTCATTAAGAAAAATGTAATCATGGGTTTATACCTATTTTTTTTCCTTTGTTGGTCTAGTTATTTATAGCCCGCACCTTTTGCCACACCATAATTACACTTTTATAGAAATGTGTAATTACACACTTCGATAAAAGTGAAACCAATACAATTTATTGTTTTTCCACAAACTAAATTACTGCAGTGGCGGAGCTGGCATGTAAGAGTTGGGTTCAACTGAACCCAATAAATTTGAGCTAACCTTGACTAAATTGCTACTTAGTGCCATTTTACTTAGTTAGGCTGCACGATTACATTGGGATGAACCCAATGATTTATGTTGCTAGCTTCGCCCCTTAATTACTGTGATCTTTCACAAATTCGGTGTCTATCTGGGTTTTGTCTATGTTGGACATAGGCTTAGGCTATTACTATTAATGCCACTGGACGGCTCATCTAGTAGAGCTTCTCTTCTTCAAGACTTCTGCGTTGTACAACCGAACAACTCAACAAGGGACGTGGTACCCAACAGAGCAAGCACATGGGCAACTTGCTAACATAGGACCACGAATGATAAATAATAAGCGCTACACAAAACATGCCGACTAAGCACAAAACATCATTTGAGTCAAACAAAATATATAACGTGGGGACTGATCTTAAGGCACGCCAACGACTTTCTGCAATCAAATCCCCCTTAGTCACACACACACAACCACCAACCATAGTCAAATCATTAGGGGTTACTCAATGATCACCTCCAATATGTGATTTTTTATTTCATTTTTGTTGAGCATGTGATTTTGTCGTCGTACACACTTAAACCGGAGCCTCAATTCTTCCGTAATTCTCTTTGTACCCATGTTACCTTGTAGTTGTAGCTCTCAATTCTAAACACGCAGTGCACTTCGTCGTCGGGTGCAACTGGCTCGACTCGTCATTCTCATCTCATTTAACAAGAAGTTGGTAACACGACACGAATATCAATTTTACCCATGGGTACCTACAATCACGGATAACCTATCGATGGGCACATTTTTGTAACCATGAATTGTACTCATACCTTAAAAGTCAATTCGTGGCTAGACCATAAGTTCCGTCATGTGCCCATGGGTATACCCAAATCCTATCTATCTTGACCTAACATGTACACTCTCGAGTTTTCGACCCATTTATCGACCATCCCCATCATGCCGCTGTCACTGGGCGTTGAGTCGGCAACTGTGCCACCGACCTCCGTCTCCCCCTCTAGATCCACTCATTTCTCTATTTCTTCAATCCTGATGGGTTGCTCGCAAGTAGGATCACGACAGGAAGACGGGCCGGGCCGGCCTATAGAAGAGTAGGACAAAACAATTGTGTCGTGGTGGTGCATGGTAGACTATGAACCATTGTGTATTATTCATCTACCCAATGGGTAAGAGTATCCACCAGGTATGAGTGCCGATAAATTTTTATACGCATGGGTAATGGTATGAGTAGAATTTTGTATCCACGAGCTATAAGGATATGTATATGGTATTGCTATATCCTACCCTACCCTACCCACTGACATCCTTATATAGGAGCAATAACAAAAAATTCTTGTATAATGTCACCGAAATAAGATCATTATATAGCTAGAGTTAAATATGTCAAGTATATAGAAAAATAGTGATATCAAGTATAACTCGGTCTAACCTATCAACTCGTATAACACAAGCAAACGATGAACAAACAAAAGTAACGCAAATTATGCATATATATTATGTCTTATTGATTCTATTGTTTCCGTGTATTTGCTTGATGCTATTTTTCTGATAATTATCATCTATATATGCAACAATTCGCTGTAATTTTTTCTGACAAATCATTACTGGTAGCCTACTGGTACAGCCCACGCGCTATTAGTAAGTCAACTATTGGTAAATCGTTACTGGTAGCGTGCATGTATGACCCACGCTACCAGTTACTCACTACTGGTAGCGTGTGGGGGCATGACATGCTGCCAGTGACGCGCTAGTACTAGCATGCCCGGGGCCACTACTAGTAGGCGATATAAGTAGGCTACTAGTAGCCTTTTTCCTAGTAATGACAGTACGACTCCGGTATAGAAAGTATATTGGCAATTACTCAGCAACAACTATATGGACATTTGGATATGTATAAATGTGTCATTGTAGAGGGGTTCTTTCTTGTTGTGGATACTCAATGATAAATAACGAACGCAACACACAACACATGGACTGAGTTACAAAATCTCTTGAGGAATACTCAACCTATTGTATATCTACTTATCAAGATAAATGAGTGTATATACACCTATTAAGCGCATAGTATCATTTGAATTAAAATATAGACCGCGAGGCTAGATATAATTTTCGCTTGTGTACGGCAATCATGAGCGGTTACTCGATGATCAGCTCCAAGTTGTGTTTTTTTATTTGATTTTTGTTGAAGATGTGATTTATAGTCGTACGCATAGCCTCCATTCGTCCATGATTCCCTCCGTAGCCATGTTACCCTGTGGTTGTAGCTCTAAAGTCTGAACACGCCATACACACTTTGTCGTCGGGTGCAACTGCAACTGGCGCCGACTCGTCATTTTGCCTATAAATGTCCCGGCAATGTGGCCATCAAAACACAAACAGGAGTAGTACCACACCAGCAAGTACATATCCTGCAAGTCTAAGGAGGTTCCTACAACCGTAGTGCCAATATGGCTGGTGTCGCCACCAAGTTGGATTTCGTTTTGCAAAATTTACCGCCACTGGACGAAATGGGCGAAATTCGGTTATTCGGATTTTTTCCGGAAAATTCCGGACGAATTGCTCGCTCCAAAATTTGAATTTGTGAACGAAAAATGAGCGAAATTTAAACGAAAATTGACTGAAATTGTCCCAAAGAATTGAAACCTGAAGCAAAAGAGAATAAAGCCGAACCAAATGAAGCAACGATCAATTGACTGATTATACAACCACAAATCGCTACAGTTGATTGGACTCCAATCATTAATTCGATTTAGCTCACTCCCAGGCACCACGCTGTGCGGTCCAGTTCCGTTCCGGCCGGCCGCACGAGCGCATCCGCGCCCCAGCAAACAAACGCACGGTAGAACGCGGCTTGCCGTCTTGACACATCTCGCTACGCCGAGCTGCATGCGACCTTTACCGCCTCGTGGCCAGGGTCCAGGAGGAGGCAGCGACTCGAGAACATCTGGCGCGAGAAAGGCGGTGGCGCTTTGAGAAGAGTTGGGGGAATTGACTTATTTTAGGGTTTGGAGCTCCGTTTGGACCTTTTATACGAGCTGATCAGGTAAACGGAATGGGCCGGAGGCTGGATCGGGCCCAAAATTTCAAATGGGGCCGAATTATTTGGGCCGGAAAACAAATCTACCGGGCCTTAACGAAATGGCCGGATTTCACTGGAATTTCGTTTTTCCGGGCCGAAATCCAAATCCCTCGCCACCAATGCCGTTGCGCTTGTCGCACTCCTCTCCATGCTCGTCGTCCCGTCCGTCCGTTCTGCCGTCAACTACGGCACCTCCGCCGCCAGATCGTACAACTCAGGCTGGCTCCCCGCCAAGGCCACCTGGTACGGCCGGCCCACCGGCGCCGGCCCCGAAGACAACGGTACGCTCATCATATATATGCGATGGCGGCGGCGCAATAATGTTCTTGCATCACACAGTTCAGTAGTAATAATGGCGATCGATCGATGTATTTGCAGGTGGAGCTTGCGGCTTCAAGAACGTGAACCAGTACCCGTTCTCCGCCATGACGTCCTGCGGCAACGAGCCTCTCTTCCAGGGCGGCGCCGGCTGCGGAACCTGCTACCAGGTACAGTACTAACATCACATGGTGCCGACAGTGTGTCAGTTAATTGGTGACGCTGATCACTTAATTATCCTGGTCAAACTCAAACCGATTTCGTAACTAGTGAAGGCCCTGCCATACTGCCATGTTAATAATTTGCCAGTACGAGTATATATATACACCGGGACGTACGTTGACCTTTTTTTCCTTGAACGATGGGTTTTTCAGATACGATGCGTGAGATCCAACCACCCTGCCTGCTCCGGCCAGACCAAGACGGTGGTGATCACCGACATGAACTACTACCCCGTTGCCAAGTACCACTTCGACCTCAGCGGCACGGCGTTCGGCGCCATGGCGGCGCCAGGCCGGAACGACCAGCTCCGGCACGCGGGCATCATCGACATGCAGTTCAGGAGGGTGCCCTGCAACTTCCGGGGCCTGAAGGTGAGCTTCTACGTGCAGCGGGGCGCCAACCCCAACTATCTGCCGGTGCTGGTGCAGTACGCCAACCGGGACGGGACCGTGGTGAAGATGGACCTCATGCGCTCCAGGAATGGCCGCCCGACGGGGCGCTGGGAGCCCATGTACCGCTCATGGGGCTCCGTCTGGCGGCGCGACACCAGCGACAAGCTGCTGGGGCCGCTGTCCCTCCGCATCACCAGCGAGTCCGGCAAGACGCTCGTGGCAAACAATGTTATCCCGGCGAACTGGAAGGGCGACACCACCTACTCCTCCAACATCCAGTTCAGTTGATTATTTGCATCGCGGAGTCAAGTCGATCACGTGGTCGATCCCTTTTTATGTGATGGATCAGAGGTTTGTAAGTTATTGATTCGGTACTTCCAGGCGTGTTGATTGATCCTAACTGTGTGTCTTCAAGACGTGGGTGTGCCCGACTGTTTTTTTTTAAATCAAATATATTAAGTCAGCAAGCCGCCTTATTAAAAACTTTTCAGTCCTCATAAGTATCCTGGTAAGAAAAAGAGTGCGTCTGAAACTTACCGCTTTTAGGGTTCACCAAGAGTTACATCGTTTATCAAACTACCCAACAGAAAACTAGGGGGATCATCGTCCCCATTACAATGATTTTTATCAATAAAACACTTCCTAGCTAGCTCATGCGCCACCTTGTTTGCTTCCCTCGGGATATGCTTGAAAGTAACCATATCAATATTCGAGCAAATATCAACTATGTCCGCAAAAATAGCAGCTGAATCATTCCACCAAGTATCTGTTCCTGTGCAAGCATCAATTGTTTCAACGGAATCCGATTCTGCTATGATGGAGTTGGAGCCCAATCTACCTGCCAACATCAATCCTTCCTTCATGGCAATCGCTTCCGACGTCGCAACAGAGGAAGTGTGCGGCAAAAATTTACCGGTTGCAGCAATGAAATGACCTTTATAATCACGTAAAACAGCACCAGTTGCTCTGGACCCAGAGTCCTCATGAAATGAAGCATCGACATTCAACTTAACCTGCCGAGGTTCCGGCCTTGACCATCTAGGTTCAGGATTAGACCCCACCGGCTTCGATGCCTTCGCATAATTCGCCACCATAGAGAGAATAGAAAACTTACAGTGGTTTATAGTCGGAACAGATTCATCATGTGTACGGCATCTTCTTATCCACCAAATGTACCAGCATGCAATTGTGATCAGTTCTTTTTGACCAATATTTTCAAAACCATGGACTGTATTATCTTGTTGACGTATCAACACCTCCAGAATAACTGAACCGGATCTGTCCTGAGCAGTTGCAGCGGTTATTATTTCATGTAGACCTAAATCATCCCATAAAGCCATCGCAGCTGGCATTGGAAGTGTTTCACGTCTTCCGGCCCGGTTTGGCAGACTGGGCATTCACTCGTCGTTCCAATGTGCCTATTAGCTAAAAATACATTTCAGAGGGAGTATTCCATGCAGCGATCTCCAGATGAACACTTTTACCTTGCTTGGGATTTTTAGTTTCCAAAGAATTTTCCATACTGGGTTGCGGGCCGAGCTGCCAGGAAGAGCAAGGTGACTAGCCGAGCTGCCAAATTGATGTCTCCACTGTACGTGATACCCAGAACGTACCATATACCGACCATGCTTGGTTTCAGACCAAGCAATAAAATCATCAAAGCCCTGTGTGTTCAGAGGGATATTTAAAACCCTGTTCACATCAACTGTTAGAAAAACCTCTCTTAGGGCTAATTTGGCAGTCGGTGGCAAAAAACCCAGGGAAGTATGCCCCTCGGTGGAGTTTCCCTTGGCACAGGGGATCCCCTTCCACCATGGGAGAGATTGCCCCACGTGTCCCTGCTTCAATTTGGACAGCACAGGGAAGAACAGAAAAATACATCATCGGGGCAACGGCCTCGTCACTCGTCAGTGCAGGGAAAGGGAAGAAAATTAATAGAGGAAGGGACACAAGCGATGGAAGGTATTGCTCGCAGACCACCATCGGCATTCCTGGAGGATACAGGAGCTTGGACGGAGGCGGAGTAACCTTGCTTGTCGACCACCGTCGCCGTTGCCAGAGGGGAGAAGAGCTTGTACGGAGGAGGAAAGTGGACGCGAAGCGCTTAGGGGAGAGGGGGTGTGGACTCGCTCCGGTCGCCGGAGGTGAAGCGCTTGGGAGGAACGGCGCCTCCAGTGCCATCGCCTCTGTCACGAGACGGGAGCAGGCGAGGGATTTCGTCCCCGACCTCCCGACTAGTAGATAACGCTCCCGGGAAAAGGCCAGGGAAAGGCCGGGTGCCCCTTCCCCCTATGGGCAACCAAACAACGTGGTGGGCTTCCACGGGACAATTCGGCCCGTGTTTTCTCCACCCAGGGAAACAACGCGGATCCGCTCGGGATCCCGTGCATCCAAACGAGCCCTTAGAGGGTTTTCGTTCCACCCACCAGTAGACATATCAATAAGATCATAAACTTTCGTATAATTAAACTGTAGCCCCCCTATTAGAAATAACTTTTTTATTTGGGCTTGAGGGGATCCAAGGATCTTGCCAAATGTTAATTTGTTCTCCATTGCCAACTCTCCAAATATAGCCTCTCTTCAACGTTGTCAACCCAGCCAAGATACTTTGCCAAGTAAATGAGGACCCAGCCTTTGGTCCAGCAGCAAGAATATTACCTTTAGGGTAGTATTTGGCCCGTAGTACTCTGGCACATAACGACTCAGGTTCATTGATTAATCTCCAACCTTGTTTCGCAAGCATAGCAAGATTAAAAGAGTGAAAGTCCCGAAAGCCCATGCCTCCATCATTTTTTGGGTAGCAGAGTTTCCACCAGGCATACCAATGCATCTTATTGCTATTATCATCATCACCCCACCAGAACCTTGCAATGGCATCCATCATGCCTTTACAAACACCCTTAGGAATTTGAAAAACGGACATAGCATAAACCGGGATAGCCCGCGCCACCGCTTTAAGAAGAATCTCTTTTCCACCAATAGACAATTGTTTCTCCTTCCATCAATTAATCCGCTGGATAATTCTTTCAATAAAATGCTGAAAACAGTCACTTTTGTCCGCTCCAACTAGCGCCGGGAGGCCAAGATACTTGTCCAAAGAGCTTCGGTATCAATATGCAGAGCTTCACAAATTTTTGCTCGAATAAGGGCATTAGTATTTGGAGAAAAGAAAATGCTAGACTTGGCCAAGTTTACCATTTGTCCGGAGTTTGTGCAATAAGTATCCAACACATTTTGCAAGGAAGTTGCATTAGTCATATCAGCTTTCATGAGAATTAGGGAATCATCAGCAAAAAGGAGATGTGAAACTGACGGTGCATTCCTGCACACCCTTAGCCCATCGATGCCACCAACTTCTTCTTCATGCAATAACAGGTTGGAAAGACCTTCCGGACATAACAGGAACAGATATGGTGACAGGGGTTCCCCTGCCGCAGTCCTCTAGTTGGCGTAAATAAATCCGTCTCATCAGAATTAAAACGTACCTTGTATCTTACCGAACTTACGCATGCCAACATGATGGAGATCCACCTTTCAGCAAAGCCGAGCTTGCGCATCATGTGTTCTCTAGAAACACCCACTCAACACGGTCATAAGCCTTATGCATGTCCAGCTTAACCGCACAAGAACCAGTTGCACCATTTCTTTTATTTTTATTGAGTGGATGCTCTCATATGCCACAAGAACATTGTCTGTGATAAGCCGCCCCGGAACAAATGCACTCTGCATAGGCGAAATAACATCGGGGAGAATACCCTTCAACCTAATAGCCAGCATCTTCGAAATAATTTTGTATATAACATTGGACAGGCTTATTGGTCTAAATTGGGTAACTAGTTCTGGACTGTCAATTTTTGGAATAAGGACAACTATAGTATCATTCCACCCAGCCGTTATCATTCCTGAATTCACAGCCTGCAGAGCCTCTTGGGTGTGCCCGACTGTTTGTATCCGGGAAATGTGTAGAACTAGGTAAGAGATGTATAATATCAATATAGATGCGTGCACTTTGATACGGAGACGATATGTTCAACCTCCTTTTCAAAACAAAAAAGTAGTATCAAGCCTCCTGGATGAGTATTTAGAAAAGGCAGCGGGAACCGCTCCCCTCGCGTCGTCCCCTCCAGGCGATCGAAGTTCGTACCCTATCTCCCGCCGCCACCACCCCTCCCTCTCTCCCCCTCATCGCCCTAGAGAGGCTACCAGAGAAGGACGTGCGACGGGGATCTGGTTTCTCGGCTCCTTGCGTGATATTATGGGGGACGGCTGCGACGCTTAGGCATGCTCGTTGACGCCGGAGATGCTTCTCGGTGGGTCTTCCTGCTCCTCCGCGCCCCTCCTCCCTTGCCGACTAATCCAACGGTAGCTCCCCCGTTTGGCGGCGGGTGGCACCTATCGTGACCGACCTGGTTCTTGATGGAGTGGCCTCTGGTGGTTGAGGTTTTGTCCTCGGTCGGGGTGGGGGGGGGGGGTGGGGATTTGGAATACGAGGCGGCAAATCTGGGTTGGCGGGCGGCATAAACCTCTTCGGCGGCTGGCGGATTCTCATGTTCTAACTTTTCTTCGTGGTTGCTTGGGGAGGCAGACAGAGGTGGTCGCGGTGTGTGGCGACAACGTTGGTCCCATCAGATCTAGAAAACCTTGTCCTCCAACAACAATAGCGACTCCTATTCATCAACTGTTCTCTGGCCGTGGTACGTCCATTTTGCGTCGCTATTTTGTATCATAATTTGTTCTTATTCATTGATATATTTCATATTAGAACACTTTACTTACGTTATTTTACCTTGTTTTGCATGTTTTTACAGTTTCCGGGATTTACTACCGGAGTCAGGATTCAGCTGGAAAGAGCACATGTCAAGATACCATGCTTCTAGATGCCCAAAATTACAGAAAATTCAGGAACTCAATATTATCATAAATAAGCCACGGAGCCCGAAGAAGGACCGGAGGGGGCAGCCATGGAGGAGGGGCAGCCTTGGGCCGCAGTCGGGACCCACCCCTGGTCCCTGTGGCTCTCCTTCGGTGTACTTCTTCCTCCTGACCTAATAACGATTGGGCAGACCTCGAATTAGTTTTCCGTCACCTCTACGGATCGGAAACCAGACAGAGAGAAAAGACTCTCTGGTAGGTAGAAATCTGTCGTGGAAATTCCCTCCCGGAAGGGGAAATCATCGCCATTGTCATCTCGTCCGGCACCATCGGGATCATCATCAACATCATCTCTACCAACAGCACCATCACCGCCATCATCCCATCTCATCCTGCTGTAACCTTCAGTGTTGTAACTTGATTATATTCATCGGGATCACTTTACCGGTGTTGATTACTTCGTTGTAGTTGATGCTAGTGATGTTTTATTGGTGAATTCTTGTTATGATCAGATTGTTACCAATATTCATATCACCACTGATCATGATCCATATGATGTCTTGTGAGTAGTTGATGATCGGTGATGGTAGCGTTGGGTTGTGCCCCAAGCGAAGGGGTGGATGTAGTAAGTAGCAGTTTCCCTCGTTAACGAACCGAGGTTTATCGAACCAGTAGGACTTTGAAATCAACAACAAAGTGAATGTTGAAGATCTCTGGTGCTTAATCTTCAACATACGTGGACCTGCACACACTCAACCAATTACTTTGCCCCCAATGGTGAAATGGTTGTCAATCTTTCCGGTCTCGCAGAAAACAAAGCGGTTAATTGTATAGTGAAATAGATGAAAATATGAAAGTGGACCAGAGGAGTAATGATGATGAAAAGTGATGAATAAAGGTTGCAATCAATGTAAAAAGATGGACTGGGGGCCGTGGGTTCACTAGTGGAGACTCTCAAGTAAATAATACACTCATATGATGGGTAAACAAATTACAGCTAGGCAATTGACAAGATTATAACACAAACTTAATCTAGTTATGACATAGAGAACATGATAATATTTATGTAGGCATCACGACAATGAACAAAGACTGTTGAGTCCAACTGCCTCTTTGTCTAAAAAGTCCACCGTGGGATCTCTATCTAGTCTGTCACCCAACGGTATTAAGTTGCAAGCAACAAACATTTGCATTAAGTAAAGCGCATGAAGTAAGCAATAGTAATATCAAAAGAGACATTAACACCACTGTTTTACCCTTAGTAGCAACAACACACCCTCGCCCTTAGACGTTTCTGTCACTCGTGCCCAGGAACAAAAGGGGGCATGAACCCACTATCTAGCATAAATACTCCCTCTTGGAGATACACACAATCACTTGGCCAAAGTAACTACGCACTCGGAGAGCATGCAAGAACATAAATCAACATATAAGAATCATGCACAATCTGATCATAACTTCATAATCCATCAGATCCCAGCAAACACATCACATATCATTACAATAATCGATCTTGATCATCTTAGGCAGCTCACAAGATCATAATACATGAAGCACAAGGGAGAGAGACTACCATCTAGCTACTGCCATGGACCCGTAGTCCAAGGTGGGACTACTCACAAATCATCTCGGAGGAAGGCAAGGCCCTCCGGGATCGATCCCCCTCCGGCAGGGTGCCGGCATTAGCTTCAGAATCACCCCCGAACTAGGGTTTATGGTGGCGGCACCTCGGGGTGACTTCTCTGCAAAATAATGGCCGCCTCGACATTTTTGGGATTAATCTGATTTTATAGGTGTCGGAGGGGGCCACCAGGAGCAGGGATGGGTCCCACCCGCCGCCCTAGGGCAGGCTGTAGCTGGGGGTCGTCCCTGCCCTGTGGGTGGCCCCCCAGGGCTGCCCTCTGGACTGAAACTCCGTCTTGGCGAATAAAAAATTCTCGTAAATTTTCAGCGCAGTCCGAGAATATTTCCTGTGGTAAGTTTCTGAAATGAAAAGACAACAAAAACAGGAAACTGGCACTAGGCATCTTGTCAATAGGTTAGTCCAACAAAATGCATAAAAATGATGTAATAAGATAGTAGAAACATGTGACAACATCACAAAACTAGAATGGATCAATAAAAAATTATAGATACGTTTGACACGTATCAGCATCCCCAAGCTTAACTCGAGTAGGTAAGTGATAACAAAATAATTTTTGATGAGACATGCAACCAACACAATCTTGATCAAGATAGTAATGTAAAGCATAGGACGTGAATGAAGTGATACAAAACAATTGTCTATAGTTGATAGCAAGAAAGCAATGAATAACCAAGTTGAATCATTAAAGCAAAACCTTTCATAAATGGTACGTTAAAGACATGAAAGAAATGTGACCCACATATTTGACTAATTCTCAAAGGTAATGGTTCCACGACAAAAGTGTTTGAGAATCAACACAAAGGAAGATGTAAGTATTAGCAAAAAGCTTCAACTTCCAACGGCTTATCTTATAAATAAAGTCAATATAAAGATTCATGTTTAATCTGACGATGCAATATGATCAATGATACCCAGGGTCAATGATGTATGTTTGCTTTGGTGGAGATAGAAGGAAAAGGAAAACTGACTCAACATTTAAAAGTAAAAGAAAGACCCTTCGCAGAGGGAAGCAGGGATTAGTCATGTGCTAGAGCTTTTTGATTTTGAAAAACAGAGATAAAAACAATTTTGAGAGATGCATAATTCCATCAACGATTCCATAGCTCAGAAGCCCATTAGTCCCCTATGTGAAACAAGGTCTTTAGAGTTGTGAGAGCGGCTGGTTTTAGAGGAACGAGTACATTCCTCTTTCTCCTTTGTTTCACCACTAACCAATGTTTGAGCTGATTTCTCAGATTTTCATTGTACGAAGGAGAATGGTGAGTTATATTTATATTTTGCTTAAGCCGCTCTCGGGTTGATTCAAGTGAGGACGTAAACCATCAACACCGGGTGAAATAGAGGGGAAAAAGAAAAGAAAAACCTTGCTCAACATAAGCTATAACGAACCCCCTCCTTACTTCCTCATGAGCTTGAAAACAGAGGCACCAAAACGAGAATATTTTGAAGGTTTTAAAGGTAGCACATGACAAATTTACTTGGAATGGAAGTAAATACCATGCATAGGTAGATATGGTGGACTCAGCTGGCAAGATAGTTTGGCTTTGGGATTTGGATACATGAGTGGAAATCACACTCAGTACAGAGTTTTTTGGCTTAGCAAAAATGGTATTTGAAGCAAACATCCAACATTAACCGGTAATAGAGTAACATAAGACATCAGTCAATCATAACGATAAACACTCCACACTGTCTCCCTTGTTAACCAAACAGTTCTTTTGATGGAAAGACTAGCTTTATGAATTAACAACTACGAAACACCACACAGTTTCAAGCTTTTAAATGTATTTCTTTACTAATCAATTTCCACTCAAATAAGCAGCAAGTTTAAGCATTCATCTTAATATCTCAAAACAATTGAGAAGCATCAAGTATCCACACAATGATTTCCAAGACTATGCAGGCTTTCATTTCATTCCAATATCACATGGATAGCATTTTGTCACTTTGACAATTCAAGTAATTTATCAATAACAACTCTCCAACAAGTATAAGTGAAGAACAAGAGAGTTTAACATCAACAACTAGCAGCTCTAAACAAGATAAAAGCTAAAAGCGAGAGCTTACTAGCAAACAAACAGTAGCTAAGAATACTCAACAAGATATAAGCGAAGCAAAGGAGTATTCAAATGAAAAAGCGGAGCATGCCTCTCTCCCACACAAATAAAGCTAGGATCCAACAAGGATATGACCAGCAAACAAACAAAACAAAACTAAAAGCAAAAAGACGCTCCAAGCATAGCACATAATATGTAAAGTGATAAAAATGTAGTTCAACGAAGATGACCTTATGATAGTCGATGAAGAGGAGGGGATGCCTTGGGCATCCCCAAGCTTAGACGCTTGATGGTTATTGATATTCAGAGGGGGTGCCATGGGGGCATCCCCAAGCTTGAGCTCTGATCCATCTTCAATTTCTTCATTATCCTCTCCTTTGGAACTTAAAAACTCCCTTCACATAAAATTTCTCATAAACTGATTAGAGGGTTAGTGCTTATAAATTAAAATGCACATGTGTTCAACTCAAGACAAATTGCAAACAACTTTATTGGGCATTAGTTACTGTTTACTAAGCCTCAATATGACACTCCACCTCTAGAGTATCACATTTGACGATAGTAAAAGAGACGAATACGAAATAAAAGCAGAATCTATAAAAAACTGAATAGTCTGTAAAGATCGAATTTTTCAAGGCACTTCTGTAGCTCAACTCAGAAAACTCAAAACTAACGAAAGATAGATAAAAGTATCAGGCTTGCTGTCTAAAAATATCAGAAAAATATAAAATTCAGGGATTGTTCGAGATTGTCTGCCACAGGCGCATAGAATTTGTTTCTGGACAGCAAAACAACACCTCGCACTTTCAATGCATTAGAGGCTAAACTTGGCACAAAAAACCAAAACAAAAAGATACAATGAATTTGCTACAGATGCAACAACTCCATGACTAAGGAAAACTGAAAGGAAAAAGATAATGGGTTGCCTCCCAAAAGCGCTTTTCTTTAACGCATTTTAGCTAAGCGCAATGATTTCAATGATGCTCTAATAAGAATAAGAGTTGACAAAAGAGAGCATCAAGAAACAAATACCAAACATATTTAAGCCTAACCCACTTCCTATGCATAGGCATCTTGTATGGAAATAATTCATTGAAGCATAAAGCTAGTAGCATAGGAAGACAAAGCAAGTGCAACTTCAAAACTTGCAACAAAAAGAGAGGTGTCTTAGTAACATGAGAACTCCAACAACCATATTTTACTCTCTCATAATAATTTTCAGTAGCATTATCAACAAATTCAATGATGTAGCCATCACATAAAACATGCTTTTTATTATCATAAATATCAATTGGAGGCATAGATAAAGGAGTATCATTAAATTCATCACCAATAACAGTAGGAAAAGCATTTGATAGTTTATTTTTGTCTTTCTTGAGACATGGAAGTTGTTGCATATCATACAAAGTAAGAGTTAAAGAGTTACTTTCATTATAAGGTAGGTCCTCCTTTTGTTCCTCACTCTCCTCCTCTTTTTCACCTAATGGGATCTTAGTTTCAGCAATTTCCTCCTCCATAGGTTCCTGCAAAGCATCGGTCTCTCCTTTTGGAAGATAGACTTTCTTAACATATTCAGTAATATAATAACTTTCATTGTAATTTTCAAAGCAATATTTTAGTATAGTAAAATTCTCAGTTTGATAACGAGCATTATCAATGTTCTCCAGCAAAGAAGCAATTTCATAGGCACCTTTAAAAGCAACAAATTCTTCAATCTGTTCAACATCAAAGAAATAAAAAATTTCCCTAGCATAAGAAGCTAAGGTTTAATTTTCATTTTCCTGACATTGGAAGGGGAGGTGTGGAGTGCGCCTCCCACAAGAACATTTTATATCATAGAGGAAACTTATATTTTCAGCATACAAGTTCACTTTTTTCAAAAATTCCCAAAGTTGTTTCCCTTTTCGCGACAAGCGGTGTTCCTTATAATATTTTTGTTGATCTTCTGTAAACCACAAAAAGATCTAGTTTCAAAGAAAGTAGCCATTAAGAACAACCAAAGAACTAAGCATACTAATAAAACAGGATAAAATACTACACTAATTTTTTTGGGTTTTAAAATTTTGAAACAAGAAAATAAACTAAACGAGAAATAAAACAAGCAAGACAAAAGCAAAGTAAAATGATTGAGAGTATGAGACTCCCCTTGCTGTAGCTCCAAAGTCCCCGGCAACGGCGCCAGAGAACTGCTTGATGATGGGTGATGGTAGCGTTGGGTTGTGCCCCAAGCGAAGGCGTGGATGTAGTAAGTAGCAGTTTTCCCTCGTTAACGAACCGAGGTTTATCGAACCAGTAGGACTTTGAAATCAACAAAAAAGTGAATGTTGAAGATCTCTGGCGCTTAATCTTCAACAGACGTGGACCTACACACACTCAACCAGTTACTCTGCCCCCAACGGCGAAAAGGTTGTCAATCTTTCCCGTCTCGCAGAAAACAAAGCGGTTAATTGTATAGTGAAATAGATGAAAATATGTAAGTGGACCAGAGGAGTAATGATGATGAAGAGTGATGAATAAAGGTTGCAATCAATGTAAAAAGATGGACCGGGGGCCATGGGTTCACTAGTGGAGTCTCTCAAGTAAATAAAACACTCATATGATGGGTAAACAAATTACAGCTAGGCAATTGACAAGATTATAACACAAACTTAATCTAGCTATGACATAGAGAACATGATAATATTTATGTAGGCATCACGACAATGAACAAAGACTGTTGAGTCCAACTGCATCTTTGTCTAAAAAGTCCACCGTGGGATCGCTATCCAGTCTGTCACCCAACGGTATTAAGTTGCAAGCAACAAACATTTGCATTAAGTAAAGCGCATGAAGTAAGCAATAGTAATATCAAAAGAGACATTAACACCGCTGTTTTACCCTTAGTAGCAACAACACACCCTCGCCCTTAGACGTTTCTGTCACTCGTGCCCAGGAACAAAAGGGGGCATGAACATACAATCACTTGGCCAAAGTAACTACGCACATCGGAGAGCATGCAAGAACATAAATCAACATATAAGAATCATGCACAATCTGATCACAACTTCATAATCCATCAGATCCCAACAAACACATCACATAGCATTACAATAATCGATCTTGATCATCTTAGGCAGCTCACAAGATCATAATACATGAAGCACAAGGGAGAGAGACTACCATCTAGCTACTGCCATGGACCCGTAGTCCAAGGTGGGAGTACTCACAAATCATCCCGGAGGAAGGCATGGTGATGAAGAGCCCTCCGGGATCGATCTCCCCTCCGACGGGGTGCCGGGATCAGCTTTAGAATCACCCCCGAACTAGGATTTATGGTGGCGGCGCCTTGGGGTGACTTCTTTGGAAAATAATGGCCGCCTCGGCGTTTTTGGGATTAATCGGACTTCATAGGCGTCGGAGGGGGCCGAGGGGACCCACTAGGAGTAGGGGCAGGTCCCACCCGCAACCCTAGGGCAGGCCGCAGCTAGGGGTCGTCCCTGCCCTGTGGGTGGCCCAGGGCTGCCCTCTGGACTGAAACTCCGTCTCGGCGAATAAAAAATCCTCGTAAATTTTCAGCGCATTCCGAGAATATTTCCTGTGGTAAGTTTCTGAAATGAAAAGACAGCAAAAACAGGAAACTGGCACTAGGCATCTTGTCAATAGGTTAGTCCGACAAAATGTATAAAAATTATGTAATAAGATAGTAGAAACATGTGACAACATCACAAAACTAGCATGGATCAATAAAAAATTATAGATACGTTTGCCACGTATCAGTAGTTCGTTTAGTTCTTGAGGACATGGGGAGAGCCTAGACTAGTAGGAAAAAGCCTAGTGGCAGCGTGCCCTTTTGGCATACTGGCAGCGGGCCCCGGTACGCTGCTGCTCCTACGCCACTACTAAATCTTACTAGCAGCATGCGGAAAGAGCCCTCTGCCCGTACCGAACTTAGTGGCAACATGCTTCGTCCACACCCGCTGCTAGTACTAAATATGGTGGAAGCGTGCTTGGCCGCGACATGCTGCCACTAAATGTTTTTTGAATTTTAATTTTGATTTAATTTTATATTCCAGTATTGATTCGAATTTAATTTATACGTTACGGTAACAACATGTATTTACACAGGAGAGAAATATCACATAGTACAAATTTATTACGGCAAGCATATTCAAGTTTATCACCAACATGAACTCCAAGTTTATTTCCCATCATACTTCAAAGTTATTGAATATCTAAAACAACTAGCTATCTAGATGGTGATGATCACCAACATGATCTCTAAATTCCGCCTATCAGTGTTCCTCATAGTGATGAGAATAGCTTGGCCAACCTCCAAATCTTTATCTGAATGTAACTCCTTCCACGCACGCGAGGCCAGAATGACGCGGCCATCAATTGTCGTGGTGTAAGGAACGGTGGTGACCTTGCCGGTTTCTCCAAGGCGTACTCCAACGTTTTCGTTATTCTGCAACTCAACGCTTTCAGCTACCGTCTTAGGTATTTTCTGGGACAACATAGCAACACATGAAACAAAAACTATGTCACATACACGTCACATATACAAATATGGGAATATAAATATTTAAAAAACATACCATGACATGTTTATTTGAGACATTTGTGCTCGTCATGCGATGCGCCAAAGGAATCCCAATGTAGCTATCTCTCGACGGTAGTCTCTGAAGGAGACGCTCCTTCTCATGCTCATCCAGATGATTATATCCGACGATGAATACAGATTCCTCGTTCGTATCATCGTCACTCTCGCCATCCTCATCCTCCATATCCTCATCACTCTCGCCATCCTCGTCGTCACTCTCGGCATCCTCCTCGGAATCGTTGTTCATATAAACAACAGTGATCCGGGGTTATAGTTCTGGTCTTGTCACAGAAAATTGAAATAAAGTGGCTCCAGGGTATGTGGCGATGAGTTTCGCCAATCCTTCCCGGTGTAAGCGGGTTCTCCTTCTTTCTATTTCCCCGTTAATATGGTGTATGGTCCCGTGAATAAAAAAAGGCACGATGTTGCCGACTAACTCGTTAAACTGCAACCGAGCATTGCACGGTACAACCTATGCAACAAAAAGAGTATTACCTAGATAGTCAATGAAAACCCAAGTTACAAAGTGCATGAAAAAAGTTTTGATTGTTCATTACCAATGAGTCAAGTTGACCCTCTCGCAGCTCAATCATGAATGAGGATCTATCCGACGGTCCACGTGCACTGTCTGAGTTGCATTTGTTACACGCCATACTTGGATCACATATTGCCACAACATTTTAATCATTGGCATTATCAAAAAAAGTACAAAATTAAATAGAAAATGACAAGGTAGGATGGACAAGATTTTAAACATTTTAATCATCAGCATTCAAAAAAAAAGAATAAACAAAACTGATTTGGATTTGTGCCTCATATTTAGATTGGACACACATGCATCGATCAGGGACGGGGCAAGCGGACCAAGTAGAGGATGCACAAGATGTTTATTTGTGCATATCACAAGGTCCGCTTGCACCACCCTAATCACATAGTGGCACAACATTTTAATCATCGGCATTATCGAAAACTAAACAAAAATGACTTGAATTTACGCCTCATACTTAGGTCGGACACACTAGTAGACCTGCAAGATCTCGTGAGCCAGGTAGGATGCACAAGACTTGTACTTGTGCATATCACAAGGCTCACAAGACCTGCAGGCTTACAACCTAGTGCCACAACATTTTAATCATCAGCATCCAAAGAAAATACAAAACAAGCATAACACAATAGATAACTACACTACAACAATAATGGAAAGCCTCATACTTAGGTCGGACACACAAGTAGACCTGAAGCCCTGAAGGATCCTGTGAGCCAAGTAGGATGCACAAGACTTGTACTTGTGCATATCAAAGGATCACAAGACCTTCAGGCTTACCACCTAGTGCCACAATATTTTAATCATCGGCATTCGAACAAAAAACAAAACAAAGATAAACCATGCATAACACAATAGATAACTACACTACAACAACAATGGAAAGCCTCATATATCATTGCCGCGCAAAACAAGGCAAAAAGAGTGTCTATAAGACCATGTACTAATACAAACACTCCAATTGTATACACTACAAGGCATTATAGACACTCTCCTTGCCTTCACCGTGGCAAAATTTAAATCATCGGCATTCAGAAAAAAGAGATAAAAAAAATTGATTCGGATTTGTGCCTCATACTTAGATTGGACACACATTTCAGGGACGGAGCAAGCGAACCAAGTAGGATGCACAAGATGTTTATTTGTGCATATCACAAGGTTCTCTAGCACCACGATGAATCACATAGTGCCACAACATTTTAATCATCGACATTCTCGGAGAAAGACCAAAGAAAACGGAAAAAGACAAGACAAAACAAAAAAGATTTGGATTTGTGCCTCATACTTAGGTCGGACACACAAATATCCCTGAAGGATCGGCGGAGCCAAGTAGGATGCACAAGACTTGTATTTGTGCATATCACAAGGCTCCACAGACCTTCAGGGTTACCACATAGTGCCACAATATTTTAATCATCGGCATTCTTGGAGAAAGACGAAAACAAAGATTTGAATTTGTATGCCTCATACTTATTCATCGGCATTCTAAGAACTAGCATCGATTATTTTACTTGCATCCCTAACTACAATATACAAACTAGCATCGATCATAATAACTAGTATAATTTATTTTACGTACATCCCTAACTACAATATACAAACTAGCATCGATCATAATAACTAGCATCAATTATTTTACTTGCATCCCTAACTACAATATACAAAATACAAACTATAATATATGTGCAAAATCTTGGAAGATATGGGTTAATATAAGGTTACCTCGGGGTGTGGCACGACGACGTTGAGGAGGTTGGAGGGGTGGCGGCAACGTCGATTTGAGGTGAGGGGCGGCGGCAGCGTGAGTGGGAGGCCGGAGGGAGGAGGCAAGGACGATGGTGGCGCGACGGTATGAGGGGTCGGAGGGCAGGGAGGAGGGAGGGGCGGCGGCTACGGCGTTAGTGTGAGTAGGAGGGGGGGGGAGGAGGGGAGGGAGGAGAGGGGCGGTGGTGGAGCGTGATGACGTGGATCACACGTTCACTTGATTACAAAACCAAGATTGTCAGATCCAGTAGGACTTGGAGAAGGCTTAGCCAGGTGTCAATCTACTCTGGTGCTTGTAGATTAACGCGGAGCTGCACACAATCACAAACAAGTACTTTGCCCCAACGAAACAGAGAGATTATCAATCTCTCCGGCTTGCTGAACACAAAGGATTAATTGTGCAGATGTAAAATATGATGAGAGTGAAATATGACCAGCGAGCAAATGCTGATGAAAAACTATTAAAACGGTTGTAAACAATGTAGGAAAATAGGACTGGGGTCCACAGATCACTAGCGGTGTCTCTCCAAAAGATATACATGATGAGTAAACAAACTACAGCATGGCAATTGACAGAATTCTGGGCGCACAACAATGCTATCATAAAACAATATAGTTCACCGTTTCATCTAATATGGGCATTACGTCAAAATACATAGACCGTTATCCAACTACGTCTATGACTAATAATCCACCCCGGGATCGCTATCCAGCATGTCACCCAGAAGTATTAAGTTGCAAGCAACATATCATTGCAATAAGCAAAGTGCATAATGTAAGCAATGTAAATAACACAAGGAAATCACACCGCTGTTTTCTCCCTAGTGGCAACAACACATCTTTAGTCTTGATCGTTTCTATCAACCCGAGTTCAGACAAAAAGAGGCATGAACCCACTATCTAGCATAAATACCCTCTCTGAAGACACTAACAATTACTTTGCCAAAGCATCCACTAGCATCGGAGAGCATGCAAGATCATAGATAAAACATAACACATAGATGAACAAAAGTAATGATTTCCACAATTCATCAGATCCATGCAAACACAATCATGTAGTAGTTACAGATAATATGATCTTGATCATGATAGGCAGCTCACAAGATCGAAGCAATGGAGTACAAGGAGGAGAGACAACCATCTAGCTACTGCTATGGACCCGTAGTCCCGTGGTGGACTACTCACGCATCACTCCGGAGGCAGGCATGGTGATGTAGATGCCTCCGTCATCGATTCCCCTCTCCGGCAGGGTGCCGGGAAGAGCTTCTGAACCCTCCCGAACTAGGGTTTGAGATGGCGGCGGCCTCAGACGTATTCTGGAAATTGTGATTGGTTCTCCTCTGTTTTTAGGTCAGAGGGGAATTTATAGGCGAGGTGATGGACAGGGGCCCCAGGTGGGCCCCACGCGCGGCCAAGGGGGTGGGGCCGCGGCCAGGTGGCTCTTGGAGCCCCTGTGCCTCCCCTCCGGCTGTCCTTCGGGCTCCGTCTTCGTTTCATATTGGAAATAATTCCCGTAAATTTTGAGAGCAATCTGAGAAACTTCTCAGAACAACTTTTCTGAAACAAAAAGACAGCAGAAAACAGGAACTGGCACTAGGCATCTTGTTAATAGGTTAGTTCCATAAATTATGCCAAAATGATATAAAAACATTGTAAAAACATGTGGCACTGATATATAATCAATCATGGAACATCAAAAATTACAGATACGTTGGAGACGTATCAGCATCCCCAAGCTTAACTCCTGCTCGTCCTCGAGTAGGTAAGTGATACAAAATAATTTTTGAAGTGACATGCTACCAATCACAATCATGATCAACTAATCATGTAAAGCATATAAACTAAAACAAAGGTTCATTGAATGAAACAAACAATGATTAACCAGGTAAAACATCTAAATAAGAATCTACTAGCAAAGAGTACTTTCAAGTTTTAAAAGCATAACACTTGACAATGATTGATAAATCACAAAGCAATATTGATTCAACAAAAGAGTTTGGCCAACACAAAGGAAGATTTAAGTCTTCAGCATAAAGCTTCAACTTGCAACTTGTTTATCTCAAGATAAAGTCAATACAAAATTTTCACGGTTAGACACAAAAATAACATGAAGTAAAACATAAACCAAATTTGACACCAAGTGATTGCTTGAGGAGTTTAGAAGGAGGAGGAAGAATGACTCAACATAAAAGTAAAAGATAGGCCCTTCATAGAGGGAAGCAGAGATTAATCATATGCTAGAGCTTTTTTGTTTTTGATTTCTGATAGAAGTAAAATAGTTTTGAGACATGCATGCTTTCGTCAACGACTTCATAGCAAAGAAACTAGCTAGTACCCATAACAAGCAAGGCTTTTAGACTTGTGAGAGCGGCTGTTTTAGAGGAACGAGTACATTCCTCTTTCTCCTTTGTTTCACCACTAACCAATGTTTGAGCTGATTTCTTAGATTTTCATTTTGCAGAGGAGAATGGTGAGTTATATTTATATTTTTCTTAAGCCGCTCTCGGGTTGATTCAAGTAAGGACGTAAACCATCAACACCGGGTGAAAGAGGGGAAATAACCTTGCCTGTCACAAGTTATAACCAACTTCTTACTGCTTCCTCATGAGCTTAAAAACAGAGGTACAAAAAGGAGAATTTTGAATATTTTAAAGATAGCACATGAAAAATTTACTTGGAGTGGCAGAGAAATAACACATGTAGGGAGGTATGGTGGACACAAATGGCAAAGATTTTTGGCTCAGTGAGTTGGATGCATGAGAAGTATTCCTTCTCAGTACGGAATTTTTGGGCTTAGCAGGATATCAAGGAAACACATAACATCAACTTGGTTCAATGAATGACTATAGATATATATACATCATGCATTACCACTAGACTTCACACCGTCTACCTTGTTAGCCAAACCAACTCTTTGCAAAAGAATATCTAGACTTTGAGAACTACCAAGCAGGACAAGCACCACAATTTTAAAGCCTTACGGTAATTCTTTACTAATCTATTATTACTAGATGATCCACAAGTTTAAGCATTAATCTACTTCATATCTCTAAACAATTGACAAGTATCAAGATTCAAGACAATCGTCTACAAGATTAAACATCACTTTTTACAATTCCTACATGATAATTTCCACTTAACCAAACACCAATCAACTTATTTGAAACAAAACTGAAAGGGTGAAACCACAAGAGAATGAATTCCTGACTACAAAAGCTAACATCTCTGAACAAGATATGCTTGAAAACAAGAGCTAAAAGCATAAAAGACAAAGGCTAAACACTCAACACATATAAGTGAAGAACATGAGTGTATAATGAAAAAGCGGAGCGTGTCTCTCTCCCAAACAAGGTGCATGGATCTGAATTATTGCAAGGACCAGAAAACTAACACAAACAAACTGAAAGTAAAAACAAACCGACGCTCCAAGAACAAGACATAATGTGTAAAGGAATAAATATATAGTACCATGAGAAAAACCGATGATTGTTGATGAAGAAGGGGATGCCTTGGGCATCCCCAAGCTTAGACGCTTGTAACTTCTTGAATATTTCATAGGAGGGTCCATGGGGAGACTACCCAAGCTTAGGCTTATGTTCCTTCTCGATCTTCCTTCATCACCTCGCACTTGGATACTTGAAAACTTCCTTCACGCAAAACTTATAGCAACTTCATTAAGGGGTTAGTCCATAATTTTTGATTGATCCATGCTAGTTTTGTGAGTAGGCCCACCTTGGACCATGGGTCCATGGCAGTAGCTAGATGGTAGTCTCTCTCTTGTGCTTCATGTCTTATGATCTTGTGAGCTGCCTAACATGATCAAGATCGACTATTGTAATGCTATGTGATGTGTTTGCTGGGATCCGATGGATTATGAAGTTATGATCAGATTGTGCATGATTCTTATATGTTGATTTATGTTCTGGCATGCTCTCCGATGTGCGTAGTTACATTGGCCAAGTGATTATGTGTATCTCCAAGAAGGAGTATTTATGCTAGATAGTGGGTTCATGCCCCCTTTTGTTCCTGGGCACGAGTGACAGAAACGTCTAAGGGCGAGGGTGTGCTGTTGCTACTAAGGGTAAAACAGTGGTGTTAATGTCTCTTTTGATATTAGTATTGCTTACTTCATGCCCTCTACTGAATGCAATTGTCTATTGCTTGCAACTTAATACCGTTGGGTGACAGGCTGGATAGCGATCCCACGGTGGACTTTTTAGACAAAGATGCAGTTGGACTCAATGGTCTTTGTTCATTGTCGTGATGCCTACATAAATATAATCATATTCTGTTTGTCATAACTAGATTAAGTTTGTGTTGTAATCTTGTCAATTGCCCAGCTGTAATTTGTTTACCCATCATATGAGTGTTTTATTTACTTGAGAGACTCCACTAGTGAACACATGGCCCCTGGTCCATCTTTTTACATCAATTGCAACCTTTATTTATCACTTTTCATCATCATTACTCAACTGGTCCATTTTCATATTTTCATCTATTTCACTATACAATTAACCGCTTGTTTTCTGCGAGACCGGAAAGATTGACAACCTTTCCGCCGCAGGGGGCAAAGTATTTTGGTTGAGTGTGTGCAGGTCCATGTCTTTTGAAGATTAAGCGCCAGAGATCTTCAACATTCACTTTGTTGTTGATTTCAAAGTCCTACTGGTTCGATAAACCTCGGTTCGTTAACGAGGGAAAACTGCTACTTGCTATATCCACGCCTTCGCTTGGGGCACCACCCAACGCATCATTCAATACGTTAGCAGTCCACAAAAACAATATCTTCCTTTAGTTCCAAAGCACATATCAAGAACTCATTTTTTTACAACATTAGCTATCGTCACAAAGGTCTAAGTAAAGCTCTATCTTTGAAAAAACTTTACCTTGCCCGCAAAAGAAGCAATGCAAAACTGAGTACAGAATCTGTCAAAAACAGAACAAACTGTAAAGATGAATTTTTTCGAGGTACTTCTGGACCTCAAATCAGAGCTACTGCTATTAACAAGATGTAAACAATGGAGTACAAGGAGGAGAGACAACCATCTACCTACTGCTATGGACCCATAGTCCCGTGGTGGACTACTCACGCATCACTCCGGAGGCATGGATGGTGATCTAGATGCCTCCGGCGTTGATTCCCCTCTCCGGCAGGGTGCCGGGAAGAGCTTCTGAACCCTCATGAACTAGGGTTTGAGATGGCGGCGGCCTCGGACGTATTCAAGAAATTGTGATCAGTTCTCCTTTGTTTTTAGGTTAGAGGGGAATTTATAGGCGAAGGGGCGATGCGAGGCGATGGACAGGGCCCCAGGTGGGCCCCATGCGCGGCCAAGGGGGGGCGCGGCCAGGTGGCTCCTGGAGCCCCTGTGCCTCCCCTCCGGCTGTCCTTCGGGCTCCGTCTTCGTTTCATATTGGAAATAATTCCCGTAAATTTTGAGAGCAATCCGAGAAACTTCTCAGAACAACTTTTCTGAAACAAAAAGACAGCAGAAAACAGGAACTAGCACTGGGCATCTTGTTAATAGGTTAGTTCCATAAATTATGCCAAAATGATATAAAAACATTGTAAAAACATGTGGCACTGATATATAATCAAGCATGGAACATAAAAAATTATAGATATGTCGGAGACGTATTTGTGGCGGTGATCTCGGACGACGACAGGCCCACCGGCTTCTGGCTTCAGGTTGATGGCTGCCCTAACGGCCCCTCCTGGGCTGATGCGAAGTGCACCGTCGACGACTCCATTCTCCTGGGCCGGGGGTGGAAGTCGTTCTCCCACTCCCGCCGCCTGACCCGGGGGCAGTACCTGGCATTCGAGTACGATGGAGACATGACCCTCTCCGTGAAGATCTACCGCGCAGAAGGAGGGCGCGTGGAGTGCTGCGTGGAGAGCGACAGCAGCAGCAGCAACAGCAGCCGCAGCTTCGACGAGGACGAAGAAGACTCACCCAGCGTCAAGGCCGAGGAGAGCTCGTCTTCCTGAGGGCGCGGAATCTGGATGCGGCGACCCCAAAGATCTCCTTGACATCCTTCTTGGCGGCCCCGTCGACGAACTTCGGGAAGTAGCGCCTTCCATTTTGCGGTGGTGCCCCTTGCTCGCCGGGAGCCATCATTTTTGCTATAAACTATAGGTCCCTTTGTAGTCCTAACGAGGCGACGTAGACCTTGTTTCCTTGTGATAGCTTGGCCTTCGGGTTGAAACGGTGTGAATGAGAACGGGTTTTTTTGCAAAAACACGCTCCCATTACTGCAGTAGCCGTACCGCCGAGCGGTAGGTGAGGGGTGAGAGGCCTATAAAAAGGTTCCCCAGCCTACTCGACACATCTTCTCATACTTCCCTTCTTTCTTCGCCCCTCAGGAGGTTGCCGTGCAATGTCCGGAGAAGTGGAGATTTCCTTGTCCGGAACGTCGATGACGGCGTCTGTCTTCCGGGATGCGGCGGAGGCACCCAGAGGAGCTAGGGCCCGAGCCGCTGAAGAAGAAGAAGTGGTGTCATGTCCCGCTGTTGTCCGGGATGTAGGCGGAAGCCCGCGCGTGAGACATCCGAAGGGCGCACCTGATGGCGACCCTGAGGGAGAGGACCGCTGGGACCCCAGGGTTATCTCCACTCTGGGCCGAGCTTGAGGCCATGGATCAGGTGAACACTCGGGCCTTCTTGATTTCTTGCGCTTTATTGGTTTGATCTTGGCCTTGAGCTATCTCGCTCTTGCACCGCAGGCCGAGATCTTTGCCATGGGTGAGGTGGCGAACGGGATCATCCACCTCTTCAGCTGCGGAGTGCTGGGGCTTGCAGGGAGGCTACCTGCTCCCGGAGGCACCTGAAAGTCCTGCGCAGGTTCCCTCCTTCTCCCCAGGCATCCCTGGTAATTGAGAGTTCACTCGGCGGGCATGAAGGAGACAAATCTGCGCAGCTATGAGACTTAGCTTAGAGCTGGCCTTAGTGGCATAGGCTTAATTATGTACTTTGGAGGTTGCATCATCAAATGTAAATTCAGAACTTAAATTCACATGAATGCAACCTAGTCCTCAACTCCCGGGGTCATTTCCCAAGTCTTCCTTTGCACTAACGTGCCGTCAAGTTTTCAGAGGAGGCCTCTTAGGTGCCAAGTACTCTCCCTGCATGCACCCCAAATTCGTTGCTAAGATGCTGACACAGTAGCAGTACCCCTAAGAGGGCTATACCTTCCGGGAGCCCACTCCACTGTCCTCAGGTACTAGGCCAGAGGGAAATGGACCGTTCGCCGGGGTGGAGCATTACCCCCTCAAAGGCTCTCATCAACTGTCAAGCATGCACAAGTCGACGGTATATTGACTCCGAGCGAGATGTTATGCCTAAGTGCAGGATCCAGATGAAAGGACTTAGCTGATTTTATGCCACGTCCTCGCTCCGTCCTGTCCCTCTCGGGTATCCAGCTCCTTAGTCGTTTTCAGCCGCCAGCTCCTGTCCCGGGAAGGAGCTGCACACAACAAACTTTCAGTAGGAAAAGAATGGACCCTCTTTCCAGGCCATGATGGTGTGTTATCCGAAGCAATCCGCAAGCAAAGTTGCATGTGCATTTCTGTGAAGAAGTTCTTCTCTTGCATAGCACTGCCCGATTCCTCCTTTCTGCAACAGCACGGCACGATCGGGTGGCAGTGCCCAGCTGCTGGGTCACTCGCGCTCGACCCGTCAACCACCGGCACCATGTCAGCCCCCTGCTTACGGGTTGCTACAGATAACACACTTTCATGCAAGGATTGAGGCTCACGGAATTGAAATGACTTATCTTTTATTCTCTTGGCGATGATTCTTACTCCCTATTACAGAATACTAGCCCCTTGGGCGTGCTTAGCGGATTCGATGTTGGGCAATTCATGTTCGTAATTAGGGGTAGAATTTGCGTAGATTCTCGATGTTCCAGGCGTTGCCTTCCGGCCTGCCTCTCTCGTCCTCCAGATAGACCGCTCCAGGCCTCAGGGTATGAGTGACCCGGTAGGGTCCTTCCCACTTGGATGACATCTTGTTCATGCCGTCTAGTTTTGGCTTCTTGCGGAGTACCAGGTCTTCGGGTTGTAGTTCCCGGGAGCGGACATGGCGACTATGATAGTGGCGGAGCCCTTGCTGGTATCGAGAAGATCGTATGGAAGCTCGAGACCTAACTTCTTCCCAACATGTTTATGTCATTGATCCTCCTCTTCACTTGTGATTTTTCATCATATGCAAGTACCCGGGGGGACCCGTGCCTTAACTCCATTGGAAGGACAGCTTCGGCTCCGTAGACGAGGAAGAATGGGGTTTCTCCAGTTGCTCTGTTGGGTGTTGTTCTGAGGGACCACAGTACACTTGGTAGGTGATCAATCCAAAAAAAATTCCTTTGTCCTCTAGCTTGTTAAAGGCCTTGATCTTGAAACCCTTCAGGACTTCCGCATTTGCTCGTTTCACTTGTCCGTTGCATCTTGGATAGGACACTGAGGCGAAACACACCTTGCTGCCCAATTCTTCGCAGAAGTTGAGGAAATCTTGACTTGTGAATTGAGTGCCATTGTTCGTGATGATTCTGTTTGGTACTCCAAAGCGATAGAAGATTCCTTCGATGAACTTGATGGCGACCTGGGCCGTCTGGCGTGGTACTGGCATCACTTCCACCCACTTCGTAAACTTGTCGATTGCCACGAAGAGGTATTCGTGTCCTCCGACAGACCTTGGGACCTTGCCGATGATGTCCAGCCGCCAGACCGCGAATGGCCAAGAGATTGGTATGGGCTGTAGTGCTTGTGCTGGCTGGTGTATATTCCTTGCATAGTATTGGCATGCTTCGCAGGTCCTGACTAGCTGCTCCGCATCATGAAGGACTGTTGGCCAGTAGAACCCTTGACGAAAAACCTTCCCCGCCAGTGATCTTGATGCTACGTGACTTGAGCATGTGCCTTCATGGATGTCCTTCAGCAGTGCTCGGCCTTGTTCTTGTGGTATGCAGCGGAGCTTGACTCCGTTGTCGCACCGCCGGTAGAGCTCGCCGTCGATTAAGACATAGAGCTTGGCTTGGCGAGCCACCCGCTCGACTTCGTGGTCATCCTCCGGGAGGGCATGCTTCGTCATGTACTTGATGATGTTCTGGGCCCAGGGCGGGTGGGCTCCTTCCACCGGTAGTACCACTCGGCCAGAAGGAAGCAAAGCTTCTCCTGTCGTGGGCACTGCCAGGTCTTGATCTTCCGGGCTGGCTTCCGGGTTGTCGATGTAGAAGGGTCGCCAGCCCCCGGCGTCAATGCAGACCTTGACTTGAGCCTCTCGGGGGAAACCGAAGGTTGCCTGAGCACCTCGATGTAGACCCCGGGAGGCACCGGCTCCCGCTTGGAGGCCAGCTGCGACAGCTCATCAGCGGACGTGTTCTCCTCCCGAGGGACGTACACGGCCCTGAAGCTGCTGAAGCGCCGCTGTAACTTCCATACTTCCTCAACATACGGTGCCATTTGAGGGCAAGCGTACTCCTTGTTGACTTACTTGATGACTAGCTGAGAGTCACCCTTGACGATGAGCTTGCCGATGCCGAGGCTGATAGCAGCGCGAATTCCCGCGAGCAGGCCCTCGTACTCCATCGTGTTATTTGAAATGTTCCCTTGGTAGAGCATCTGGACGACGTACTTCAGGCGGTCACCGGTTGGCGCGGTTAGGAAAATGTCGGCGCCTGATACATGCATTTTATATCATCATTTTTATACCTTATATCATCTTATTAGAATGTTATTTGCACTGTTATATCAATGTTTTGCATGTTTTAGATGATTTATGGGACTTTCATACAAAGTCCCTATTTTTGGCATTTAATATCCGGGAGGCAGAATACCCCCCTTTTCTTGTTTTTATTGTTTCAGGAGTTTCACGAACCCAAATACTTAGAGGAAAAACACCACGCCAGTTTTTCATCAGGAGAAGAGTAGTAGGAAGAAGACCGAAGACAGGAGGGCCACGAGGGCCAAGTTAGATGGGCCCACGCGGCCCATGTACCTGGCCGCATGGGACCCATCAACTGGCGCCTGGGCACCTCCTCGCGTGGGGCTTTTAACCAACACCTTCTTCTTCGCCGAAAAGGGACGCCCTAATTTTTCCCGAATTATCTGAGGCCGTGGCGGCGGCGGAGCTCCTGATTCTCTCCGAAGGGGGTCAGATCCTGCTGCTCCGGAGCTCCAGAAAGGGGGGAAATCACCGCCATCATCACCACCTCTCCTCCTTGGCGTGGGAGGAGACCCCTACATCACCGTCATCACCATCACCAGCACCATCTCTGTGATCCACTCCGTTCCCCTCATAGTTTGAGAGTTGCTACACCCTAGATCATTGTCTTGTGCTCCTATTCATGTTTGTGATTGGGTACTTGTCATTATTTGGTGGTCAAGTGTTTATTTCAGATTGTGTTGTACCCTTTATGCCACTGATTATGATCATGTTTGCACGTTGTGAGTAGTTCCCATATGTTCCTGAGGGCATAGGATGAATTGGCAATGATTTATATATAACATGTGTTGGTATTTTGTCAAGAGTTTATGTTCTATGTGATTCTATGATGGTGTTGTGCGAACGTCGACTGCACAACACTTCACCTTTAAGGGCTCATAGGAGAACAATGTAGTGTAATGAATTGAGGAAGACTTGGGAGGACAACTAAGCCTAAGACAGAGTCATGCAGTTATATTATGTGGGTAGTAGTGTCGGGGACCTTAGAGTGTAATGCTATGGTGGGACTTTATGTCTTAATAACTCTTGTGCAAGTCATTAAATTGGCCACATGATCCATCATAAGGGGTTGTAGTTTAATTATTTAGCTATGCCTAGTTATGGCTCCGCCCCAAAGAAGATTAAAACATGACAAGATATGCAACGTGTTGTTTAATAAATCTCTATGCCTAGTGATATCCATGCCGCCCTCGGGAACGTTTTCCACTTATACGTTACACACCACTTGAGCTTGTCCTCTTGCCACATAGAGGATTGGGCTTTCTCTCTCTTTGAGAGCTTTTTATTTGCTACCATCTACTTTAAGCATTTTTATTCATTTGCAACTATACAACCAAAAATCCCAAAAACATTTTCATCTTTTATTGTTTTATTTATCATTATTTCTAACCAATACCTTCAGCTCCTCGTGGGTTCGACAAACTTTTCTAATTGAAAGGTACTACAATTGATCTCCTGCACTTGGGAGTCATCAGCGCCCTCTTGCCCCTTTGTGTAGGAGTCATCGAAGTGCATGGTCCAGGCATCCGGGTCCTCCTTCCCGGGGAGACATGTCTCCTCTTCTGGGTCGTCGAATGTCGTTTCGGTCCACTCGGGGGTGAAGTCCGCCAGCGCCTGGCTCTTGATGTTGTCCGTGTGCTCGAATTTGATGCCGAAGCCTTGAAGTTCCATAGCCCAACACGATATGCATCCAGTGGCCAGCGGGTTCTCCAAAGGGCTTCTCAGATTGTACTTTGATACCACCGTGATTGGATGACTTTTGAAGTATGGCCTCATCTTGCGGGAAGCGACGAGGATCGCCAGCAGGAGCTTATGCATCATGGGATATCACTCCCGAGCGTCGTGCAACACCGAACTGATGAAGTAGACCGGATGTTGCAACTTGCGGGTTGTCGAGTCCTTGTCGGGCTCAGCTTCCTCCATGTCCTTCGCACCCTGGGGTGTCAGTGAGGTAGCCCCCGGCAGAGCTCCCTCGAAGCGAGGCTCTCCTTCTTCCACGAAAGGAGACTCGACGCCGGCGGGTGTGGTCGGAGCGTTGAGGTTGCCCGGCTGCCTCTTCTTTCCTGGTTGCCCCGGGGAAGAGTTCCCGGGGCGCTTGCCCTTGGTTTTGCTTGATTATTTTAGTGGAGCATCTCGCTTTGCTACCAGCACAGCGCTGATCAGCTGGTTTGTGGCAGCGATGTACAGCAGCAGGGGCTCCTTCTCAGCTGGGGCCACTAGGATTGGTGGCGAGGCGAGGTAGCGCTTGAGGGACTGAAGAGCTTCCTCATCCTCAGGGGTCCATTCCACGGGGCTTGTCTTCTTGAGCAACTTGAAGAATGGTAGGGCCCGCTCTCCAAGTCTTGAGATGAAGCGCCCGAGTGCGGTGATGCACCCGTTAAGGCGTTGTACATCCTTGACCCGCCGGGGCGCCTCAATGCGCTCGATAGCCTTGATATTGTCGAGGTTTGCCTCTATTCTCCGGTGGGAGACTAGGAAACCCAGCAACTTGCCAGAAGGAACCCCGAATGCACTTGTCGAGGTTGAGCTTGAAGTTGACCCGGTGGAGGTTGTCGAAGGTCTCGTGTAGGTCTTGGACGAGGGAGTCCTTGCGCCGCGTCTTGATCATGATGTCGTTGATGTAGGCTCTGACGTTGCGGCCCAGCTGGGGCCCAAGGCATGCCTGCATAGCGCGCTGGAAGGCAGCACCAGAGTTTCGGAGACCGAATGGCATCCGGGTGTAGCAGCAGCAGCTTGGGGGTGATGAAGGCTGTCTTCTCCTGGTCCTCCCCCGCCATCATGATCTGATGATACCCGGAGAAGGCATCCAAGAAACACAACAATTCACACCCGGCCGTGGAGTCCACGACCGAGTCGATGCGCGACAGAGGGAAAGGGTCCTTGGGGCAGGTCTTGTTTAGGTCTGTGAAGTCGATGCAGAGTCACAGCTTTAAGGTCATGGGCTTTGGTACCATGACGGGGTTGGCCACCCAAGTCGGGTGAGGAACCGTTGTGATGACGCCGGCTTCTATCAGCTTGTCAATCTCGGCGACAATGAACTCCAGCTTATCCTTGCTTTGTTTCCATAGAACTTGCTTCATGGGGCGGGCATCCGCGCTTACCGCCAGTTTGTGCTCAATCACCTCCCTTGGTACGCCGGGTAAACCTGACGCCTCCCACGCGAAGACTTCAGAATTTTCCCGAAGGAAGGCTATGAGCGCGCTTTCCTATTTGTCAGCGAGGTGAGCACCGATGGTGATGGTGCGGACGCCATCGCTCGTCAGTGCCACCTTTTTGGTCATCTGCGAGTCGCCGTGAAATGGCGCCTTCTTGGAGTAAGTTGATGCCGAGCCTCCGGGGAACCCCTCGTCCCCGGAGAATGCGCCGACATCAGCCTCCTGAACACCTTGACGGAAGCTCGCCGTCGCCGCCACCGTCTGGTTTAGCTTCTGGACGGAATAGATGGCGTCGTCGACGTCGGCCTTGACCTTGATCATGCCCCATGCCACCGGAATCTTCATCATGTTGTAGGAGAAGTGGGAGACAGCCATCAACTTGGCCAGGGCAGGTCAGCCGAGAATGCCGTTGTAAGGGAGAGGCGTGTCGGAGATGTCGAAGATGATCTCCTCGATGCGGAAGTTGTTGGGATCACCGAAGGTGACCGGAAGAGTGATCTTCCCTAGCAGTCGAGTCACGCTCCCGTTCACCCCTTGGAATACGCCGGTATCTTGCAGGCGGGACAGAGGGATTTGCAGAGTGGCTAAGACCTTGGCCGTCAGCAGGTTGAGGCATGATCCTCCGTCTACTAGCATCTTGGTGACCTTGTAGTTGTGGATGATGGGCGACACGATCATAGGCAGGGTACCTACACCGGCGACGTTGTCGGGATGATCCTCCGGGTCAAAGGAGATGACCTGATTGGACCAGTCCAGGGGCTTTGGCGGGGCAGAGGCAACCGCATTCAGCTCCCGGACAAGCCTCTTGCACGCGCCGTTGGAGGGAGGCTCCCCCGTGGATGCACCTAATAACTCCGTTGACCTCCTGGAACTGCCCATATTGTTGCCGCCTTGAGGAGCCGGAGCCTTCCCGTTGTCGTCGTGGGCGATTTCCTGGTTGTTGCGACCGTCGTGGCCGCCGCGTCCTCCTCCGCGGCCACCACCGCGTCCCCACCCACGGCCGCCTCCGCCTTGGCGACCTGTGGGGCAGTCTCGAGCGATGTGCCCGTCGAGGCCACAGTTGTAGTAGCCGCCCGGGCCGACCCCGTCAGCCCGGCGCTGCTCCCGTATGGCGAGGTTCTTCATCTGGCGGCAGTCCTTGAGTAGGTGGTTACCGTCAGGGTGAAGGTGGCACCACGGATCTTCTTTCCCCTCCGAAGCGGAGGCCGGCTTGGCCTTCTTAGGGAGAGGCTCGGTGACGAAGACGCGCTTGTCGGGTCCAGGGTCCCGTTTCTTGCTTTTGGCGAGCACGAACTTGTCCTCGTGTTCATCCTCCCCGGGGAACTTGATTCCTTCTTCTGCGTGGGCACAGCGATCCGCAAGCTCCCAGAGCTCGCAGGCAGTTTCAACACGATGGGTGCTCAGCTTCTCGCGCATCCGGGTGTTCCGGACGTTCGCGTGGAAGGACTGAATCACCAACTCCTCCTTGATGCAGGGTATCGTGTTCATCTTCTGAGTGAAGCGCTGGATGAACTTTCGGAGAGTCTCACCCGGAAGTTGCTTGAAGTCATGGAGGTCACTGGGAACTCCCGGGAGCTGGTACCCATCTTGGAAAGCCCCCAGGAACTGTTCCTTTACCGCCCGCCAGGAGCGGAAGGAGCCCTTGGGGAGGTTGAGAATCCACGTCTGGGCGTCTCCCTTCAGTGCCAGCGGGAACCAGTTGGCCATCATGACCTCGTCGGCCCCGGCGACTACCGCAGCGAGGGGGTAGAGCTGCAGGAAATCCCGGGGGTTGGTGGTGCCGTCGTAGCGGAGAACGTTGATCTTGAACTTGGGCCAGGTGGTTTGGCGGAACTCGGGAGAGAGGGCGAGGCAGCCTTCGGCGATGTCGTCGTCCCGATCCTCCCGGTGATGACGTTCCCGGCGGCGCTCGATGCGGGTACACATGTCCTCGTACAGGCGGTTGTTGCGGTCATTGCGTAGACCTCGGTTGCGTGTGGTGGATGACCTGACGGAGATGGTCTTGTCGCGGTTGCGGTTCAACCGATCAGCCGCCGGGGGACCTATGCATGGGAGGACCACCTCGTCCTGGAACTCGCCGCAGGGCTGGCCCAGTGGCTCGCGCGTCTTGTCTCCTCCTGCTCCAGGGCCATTGACGGTGGAAGCACGAGTGGGTTCGCACCCAGGACCGCCGTCGGGAAAGTTGAGGAGCTCTTCCACGCGGGACCTCCACTCCTGGTAGACCTTGGGATCGCTGGTGCTCAGGGGAAACTGCATCAGAGCCTTGGTGGCGACAAGGGGATCGTGGCGAGCCTGCGCATCCGAAGCCTGGGGCACGACAGACTTGCTCTCGGCGCCTTGTGGACCCTCGCTGGCGCGGGCGTCATCGCTCTTCTCCTCAGCAGTGGGTTCCTTGTTGGCGCCATTGGCGATGCTCTTCTCTCCCCCTGAGCACGCCGGAGGAAGCTCGGTAGAGTTCCTGTGAGCAGTCGCGCCCTCGGGTTCGACGTTCTTGCGATTGCCACCCGCTCCACCTGGCATCGCCTTCTCCGCAGGCGGTGGGGGCGGAGGAGCGTTCCAGTTTGCCGGCCGCTTGGAGGTCGTAGCGCCGGCCTTCTTCTTTGGCGGCATGCTTGTGAAAGAGCTTGATGTAGATCTTGACGAAGAACTTGACGTTGAAGAAGATTAATCCAGCGCTTGCGCCCCCTACCTGGCCCGCCAGATGTCGTGTCTCGGACCATGGACACCGGGAGTAAAGGATACCCCCTTTTTAGGTTTGGCACGGGACGCGAACGAGGCCGAAAGACACCTTCCCCGGGAGTACCTCGCCAAGTCCTTCCGATCGACGTGCAAGCAAGCAACACAGGGACACAGAGAGTTTACCCAGGTTCAGGCCGCCCGGAGGCTAAAAGCCCTACTCGTGTATGTCTGGATTGAGTGGTTCATCATGGTGTGGCTTACAAGGTGGATCTCGGGTGAGAACCCGAAAGGTGGTGGCTGGAGGTAGACGACGAGCAGATCCTTACCCGGAGGAGATCACCTCTTGCTCTATCCTCTTCGCCCTAGCTATTATGTCTTGTCTTCTGCTTAGTCCAACCCTCCTCCTCTCTCAACCATGTCTTGGTCCTCCTTTTATAGGCTAAGGGGATCCAACAGGAGCATGTGAGGAGCATGGGGGGTTTTAGGCGGGAAAAACCCCGGTGGCCTTTGGGAGGCGACGTGGCCTCCTCTCCTCCAAGTATTCTTCCAAGGGGTTAGGTGCAGTCGTCCACCTTTTGGAAAGCAGGGTGGACAGGAGCTGACACCCCCACCGACCATGTCCCCGCGCGGCGCCTTCACCTTCTTGGCGCCCAAGTCTTCTAGGAGCTTCCTGCCTGAGCTGGCAAGCTTATCCTCATAGCTGTACGGAGGGAGAACCCGGGAGCAAGCCTGGCCTCCTGCCGGGCGTTCGGGCCCCGGGTCCTTCGCGTCGTTCGCCGGGTTGGAGGTGACCCCGGAAGGTCACCCGGTCCTTCAGTCGTGGTTGTCGATGCCGTGCTTGTCAGGTACCCGTGGGGCAGGTGGGGCGGTCCACCTGCCGGTCTTGATTCCTTGCCTTGTCCGTCTTCTTGGTGGGCCCACGGGCAGTGGACCCACTTTGGCCGCATTAGGGGAACCCCATGTTCCACTGTTGCGACACTTTCCCACCTAGCATGCAATTCGGCCAACATTCTTATATTATTATAAATTGTAATCTGTATGACATTTAAAGTTTTATGTTCCTTAACATCATGAGGCAAAATTTATATTTTAAGGAAATCAACTTCATGAGATAGACTATAAACTTTAACAACAAGATTATCAAGTTTCTCAAGCTTTTCTTCAACAATTTTATTGAAAGACTTTTGTGAAGTGATAACATCTTTGAGCATACTTTCAAGATCACAGGACACACCTCTATTATTGTTGTAAGAATTACCATAAGAATTGGCATATGGATTACCATTTTTTTATGGATAAGGTTTATAATTATTATTATTACCAAAGTTGTTCCTATAAGCATTGTTGTTGAAATAATTTTTAACAAAATTAACATCAACTTGCTCCTCTTGAGCAACCAAAGAAGCTAAAGGAACATTATTTGGATCAATAGGAACTTGTTTGATAGCAAGCATAGACATAATCATATCAACGTTATCACTTAAAGAGGAGATTTCCTCGACAGAATTTACCTTCTTACCACTAGGAGCTCTCTCGGTGTGCCATTGCGAATAATTTGCCATCATTTCATCCAAGATTTTTGTTGCAGCACCTAATGTGATGGACATGAAGGTCCCTCCAGCGGCCGAGTCCAATAGGTTCCTTGAAGAAAAATTTAATACAGCATAAAAAGTTTGGATGATCATCGAAGTGGTCAGTGCATGAGTGGGAGAATTTTTAACTAGAGATTTCATTCTCTCCCAAGCTTGAGCAACATGTTCATTATCAAATTGTTTAAAGTTCATTATGTTACTCCTTAGTTGTATAATTTTTGTAGGTGTATAATACTTCCCAATAAAATCATCTTTGCATTTAGTCCAAGAATCAATACTATTTCTAGGCAAAGACAACAACCAATCTTTAGCACGTCCTCTTAAGGAAAAAGGAAAAAGTTTCAGTTTTATGATGTTGCCCTCTACTTCTTTATATTTTTGTATATCACATAACTCAACAAATTTATTTAAATGAGAGGCGGCATCATCACCACTAACACCAGAAATTGCTCTTTCATGACAAGATTTACCAGAGCTGGCTTTATCTCATAAAATTCGGCCGTGGAAGCCGGTGGAGCAATAGACGTGCATATAAAGTCATCATTATTCGTGCTAGTAAAGTCACACAACTTAGTGTTCTCAGCTGAACCCATTTCCACAATATAGAAGCAAGAAACTAAGCAAAACAAAAAGAGACTAGTTGCTGGAATTTTTAATTTTTTTGTGTTTTTCAGTTTTAGAGCAAACAAAAGTCAAAATAAGACTAACAAAAAATATACTAAGCAAGACAATAACAAATTAAAGTGAAAGGATGTGTGAAACTCCCCTATCTGAAGCTTCCAAGTCCCCGGCAACGGCGCCAGAAAAAGAGCTTGATGACGTGGATCACATGTTCGCTGGGGAACCCCAAGAGGAAGGTATGATGCAACAAAGCAGCAGTTTCCCTTGATTACAAAACCAAGGTTGTCAGATCCAGTAGGACTTGGAGAAGGCTTAGCGAGGTGTCAATCTACTCTGGCGCTTGTAGATTAACGCGGACCTGCACACAATCACAAACAAGTACTTTGCCCCAACGAAACAGAGAGGTTGTCAATTTGTCCGGCTTGCCGAACACAAAGGATTAATTGTGTAGATGTAAAATATGATGAGAGTGAAATATGACCAGTGAGCAAATGATGATGAAAAGCTATTAGAACGGTTGTAAACAATGTAGGAAAATAAGACTGGGGTCCACAGTTCACTAGCGGTGTCTCTTCAAAAGATATACATGATGGGTAAACAAATTACAGCATGGCAATTGACAGAATTGTGGGCGCACAACAATGCTATCATAAAACAATATAGTTCACTGTTTCATCTAATATGGGCATTACGTCAAAATACATAGATCATTATCCAACTGCGTCTATGACTAATAATCCACCCCGGGATCGCTATCCAGCATGTCACCCAGAAGTATTAAGTTGCAAGCAACAGATCATTACAATAAGCAAAGTGCATAATGTAAGCAATATAAATAACAGAAGGAAATCACACCGCTGTTTTGTCCCTTGTGGCAACAGCATATCTTTAGTCTTGATCGTTTCTGTCAACCCGAGCTCAGACAAAAAGAGGCACGAACCCACTATCTAGCATAAATACCCTCTCTGAAGACACTAACAATTACCTGGCCAAAGCATCCACTAGCATCGGAGAGCATGCAAGATCATAGATAAGACATAACACATAGATGAACAAAAGTAATGATTTCCACAATTCATCGGATCCATGCAAACACAATCATGTAGCAGTTACAGATAATATGATCTTGATCATGATAGGCAGCTCACAAGATCTAAACAATGGAGTACAAGGAGGAGAGACAACCATCTAGCTACTGCTATGGACCCGTAGTCCCGTGGTGGACTACTCACGCATAACCACTAGAGGGGCGGCGGTGGAGCGCTGATGGCCTTGATCTTAGCTTAGGTTGAGACTCCAAGCGCAGAGTGTGTAGTATAGGAAAGACGGTTTCCCCACGAGGGGTGACTCGAGGGTTTAATATCGAACTCTCGGGGAATCAGTAGTGAAAGATTTATCTTCTTATCCTTCTCTTGAAAACCTGCAAAACAAAGTATATTGTTTTGTGCCCTCAACCTCACCAAGTGGTTGTCAAGCACAAGGTGTGAGAATGATATGAAAATATAACAAATGAAAAACAAGAAATAAATATGCAATGATGATAAATAAATGTGCAAGGATGGTGGAAACAATGATGGATGATATTTTTGGGTTTTGTATTGTGAATGCAAGATATAAAAGTGTTTTTGTATTTTCGGATTTTTAAATGGCAAAAAATGGAAAATGCTTATAAGTTGTTGGAAAGGTGTTTCTTATGATTAAAAATGGACCGGGGTTCATGGTTTCACAAATGCACTCTCTCTTTAATAAAGTGGTAGATAATGGGACACTAGAATTGACATATGAGATTGCAACAAAAAGGTTTCATGACAAGTTACTAATTATATGGGCATCACATCCTAACATAGAGATCTTTTGTTTATTAATCTCTCTTATACTCCACCAAGATGTGAACTAAATCTTGGCACCTCGGTAATTAAGATAAATCAGAGTATAGCTTTAAGTCTTATGACATGAAGTTAAAATAAGAACATGCTAGATCTAGTCATGGAGAAGTGGCAATGGTCACACCCACACCTCCGGTAGCATGGTATTTTTCTTTATCCCTAGTGAGACAACAAAGTAAGGTAAAAATACCCAAGTGGATCGCGGAACTTCTATCACTTTCACCGCACTAGCCACCCCCTCATTACTCCAACTAATGCACACGTTCCCCCACACACGCTCTCATAAACATGCTTGATCAAAACAAGTAGACAAGAACGGGGTACATAATATGCATATACTTTCAGAACTGAAACAAAACAATTGCAATCTCAAACATATATTAACTCATAAAGAGATCCACCACAAAGGTATTACATAGATGACCTGTAATCATGTTCGGCAGCTCATACGGTGCTAATTAGTGAAGCTCAAGAGAGAGGAGAGATACATAAGTTACTTCCACAAACCCATAGTCCAGGGGTGGACTACTCCCTCTTCATCATGGAAACGGTGGAGATGTCGTTGGGGGAGATGGAGACCACGCCGGCAGTGCTCTGCCGGAGTTTTCCCCCTCCAATCTGCAGCTCCAGATCTCTGTTTCGGTGTTTCTGTGTTTTCGGCCGCCTCCTCTCCGAAGGGCATCGGGGACTATTTTTATAGTCGGTTTTAGGTCAAGACGAAGGTTCTGGAGAAAAGATCGACGGCAACGGAGCCTCGAGGCCCCAGATGGTGGGTCCCATGCGGCCAAGGAATATGGCCGCGTGGGCCACCCTCTTCTAGCCCTCGGGCCTCCGTTTGTTCGCTTCCTTCGCTCCAACGCTTTTTTCCTTCCAAAAACTGATGCTCGTAAATTTCCAGGTCATTTGGACGTCGTTTGGGTCCCTGAAACATCAAAATATAGAAAATAGGAAAACTGTGAAATCTTCCCAAAATCATTATAAAACAATGATATAACCCTTATATGATGCAAATATGAGTATTATAATGCAAAGTTCATGATTGCATTTTACATGCATCAAGCGCGAAGGGCAGAGTGAGGAGGGGAGGGAGGAGGGGCGGCGGTGGAGCGGAGGGGAGAGGGAGGAGGGGCAGCGGTCGAGCGAAGGGGAGAGGGAGGAGGGGAGGGAGGAGAGGGGTGGCGGCCGAGCGGAGGGGAGAGGGAGGAGGGGAGGGAGGAGAGGGGCGGCGGCCGAGCGGAGGGGAGAGGGAGGAGGAGAGGGGCGGCGGCCGAGCGGAAGGGAGAGGGAGGAGAGGGGCGACGGTCAAGCGAAGGGGAGAGGGAAGGAGGGGAGGAAAGAGCGGGCCTGCAGATCGAGATCCGCGCGCGGCCCGGCCGGCCGCGGGTGTGTAACATTAACCTAGCAAGTAGTAGCAGTGGGTGCTGGCAAGCGCGCTGCAACAGAAAATACTGGCAGCGTGCTCGCCGGGCGCACGCTACTAGCTGCTCACTAGTGGCAGCATGCCGCGCAAGGGCGTGCTGCTAATGATGTGGGCTGTTGGGGCTCGCCGAGCCCACACATACTAGCAGCGCATCCTCCGTGGACGAACGCTGCAGGTAACCCAATAGCGGCAGCGCGCCCGGTAGGGGCACGCTGCTAATACGTAGCAGAAGCGTGTCCCATTTATGGCCCGCTGCTGCTAGGAAATTGCCTATAAGATTTTTCCTACTAGTGCTAGTTGCTAGTAATTGCACTATGTTGAGTAATATTTAATGCTTCGATAATTATGTTGTGGTGTCATTCCTCTGGTGGTATCGTGTGAACGTCGACTACATGATACTTCACCTTTAAGGGCCTACGGGAATGCATGGTGTATTTAGTTTTCTTATGGTAGGGTTGCCGGAGTGAAAGAAACCTGAAACCCAATTTGCAAGCTAGTGCACTAGGGAGTGTAGGATCTCGGAGTTTAAAGATGTGGTTAGATTTTATCCCATTTCATCATACATGCAGTTCAGCTGACCACTGTCTCGCTTATCTTGAACTATCATATATTGCGAATTATGACACAATTTTTCATGGCATCACTGATTTTCTGTATGTTTCCACCCTTTAGTTAGTCCTCGGACAATGAAAAGGAGGGATATTGTAGAATTCCAAAGGATGGTTCCACATCCTTTCACGGTCCCTCTTGCCTTTTGAAAGGATATTTGTTTTCCTTGTTGTTAGTATGCTCTTCAGAGATGTTGCCCATCATGGATAAGTGTCAATTGCAAGGTAATACCCAATTAATGCTACTATATATTCCCTCCGTCCCAAAATATAAGTTGCTATTTAATTTTTCTGGTCAACAAGGTACAACTTTGACCATGATTTGTACAGACAATATGTCCACAAAATTAATATACAGATATATAAAATGAAAGTTTTTTCAAGACGAATCCAACGGTACCATTTACACATTCTCAATCCATATAATTTATTATATATTACCAGTCAAAGTTAAGCATCAAGGATCAGCATAAAATAGCGCACCTTATATTTTGGGCCATGGGGAGTAATCCACTTTTGGAGGTGTCGTGGTGGTGCACGGACAGATGCCATATAGGCTTGATGTGGGGCCGATTGGACGCTGGAGGTACCGGGGAGGGCTTGCACGCACGGCGTACAGACACGAACACACACTCACTCACACACACACGCACACGATTTACCCAGGTTCGGGGCTCTCGTGAGGAGATAACACCCCTACTCCTGCTTTTCTGATGTATATAAGCGGTCACAGACGGTTTACAAGCTTGCTCCTTGAGCTGGATGGGAAGAACTACCAACTCCAAGCCTCTACCGAGTCTCAGAACAGCTCTCTGGCTCTCCTCTAGCTCTCAAGGAAAGACTAAGTATTTGCTCAGCGTCTCTACGCAGCGTCTAGGAATCGTCCCTGTAAGAGGAGCCCCTGGTACCCCTTATATAGGGAAACCCAGGGTTACAGTGTAAAACATTGCTACTGGCGCCATATCCCTTGGTCTCCGGCCGACATGGGCGCCGCTGCGCCATACCCAGACCGTGGCAGCGTCGGTCGCCACGGTCCCCTCTGTGTGAGACAGCACGCCCACGCCTAGGCCTAGCGCCACTGTGCCGCGCCACCCGCGCCAGAGGCATGGCCGAGGCACGGCACGCCGTCCACTTGCGGCACGCCGCCGCCCTTGTCTCGCTCCGTGTCCCAAGGAGCTTGGACCAAGGTCCAAGATGGCTTCCACCCGGCATAGGCGTGCCCTAAGCTGGTAACTCGGTTTACTCTTTCCTGCACATAAGAACAATGAAGGACATTCCGACATATAATAAACATGATCCGACATAAGGCTATGTCGGTTTGACCTAACTCGGACGAATCCGGGTAAGCCAGTATGATATGTCGATTTCCATTGACTCGGTCAACTCCGAGTCAACCTTATTTTACCATATTGACCCCACTCGGGGGCTTCCCCCCCGACATTAGTCCCCGAAGCTGGCGCGATCCTGCAGCCTCGGATGTAGGACCACGGCAGGTTTACCCGAAAAACCAACATTCTTAAGTGATCACCGACATAACATACGCCGGTAAACAATTTATATGTCGGAAAGCTGCTTTTGCCTTCCTTTGCGATATTCGACTTAGTGTCGGATTGTTCCGAATCACCGGAAGAATCCACAATTCTTCCGAGTCATTGGTTCCTCTACGTGGCAGAGCATCTCTGCCCAACGCCTCGACTCTTGCGCCCGAATGGACGTGCCACTGGCACGCATGCCACTTGCGTCACGCCGGTCACCTCGGAGGCTGTGCACACGCAAGCAATCAAGTGCAGTCTTGACCTCACCGCCCGCGTCTCCTCGGGTCCTGCCCGATCAGGTGCGCGGCGTTATAACCGTTGGCTCTCTGTGACCTCCTGTGTGGCCGATCGTGCGGCGGTTAAGCCGCAGAGGAAATCGTGGTGGAGATCGTGGGGCTATAACTCCCCGTCCGTTACGGGATCGTGCGCAGCAGATCGCGCGCCCACGATCTCCTCAAATCGCCCTTAAATAGCAGGGAGAGGGCACTGTTTCCTCCCTCCGCACTCATTCTCGCCTCACCTTCGTCTTCTTCTCCAGCGCTCCAAGCACAAGCGGCGCCGCACGCAACCACGCGCAGCACCGCCGCCGGACGCTCCCGCGCACCGACGCCGCCGACGCACAGCACCGCCGCCGTACGCCGCGACACCGCGGTAAGATTTCCTTCTCTTTTGCGCATTAATGTTTTTGAATCTACGGGAGTTCTTGCTCTTGTTCTTCCTCGTTTCTTCACCGCGGCGACACATCCGGCGCCGCCGGTGAGTTTACGGTCGCAGATGCAGTTTTACCGCCGGTGGATTAGCCACCGTAGAACTTTTTCTTCCCTTCCTTCTTGCTCATTAGCTCTTCGGCATCTAGGTTAGATGCAAGCATTCATAGTCTTCCCCATCTGCTTCTTGTTTTTCTTTACCTTTCTTTTTCACTGTAATGGTTCTGACCTTAGTGGCCGTGCAATTCCTTTTGCAGACCTCGGCTAATTCTTTCCGATATGTCGGACAACACCAATCTCGAGGTGGTAGAGGTGGTGGAAGAGGGAGTAGCAGAGGAATCCATCCGGGCTGCCTGGGAGGGCTCCTATGTCCGCCAAGCCGACATAGATTGGTTGATTCGGACCCGGCGGATCCCTGCCGGGGTGGAGTGCCGGGCTCCGGGTCCAGAGACGACCCCGGATTTGCAAGAAGGCGAGTACGTCGTCTTCATCGCGCACTTCGAGCGAGGATTCGGCCTACCCGCCAGCGATTTCTTCCGGAACTTCCTCAACAAATTCGGTCTCCAACCGCACCAACTCCCGGCAAACGCCTTCACCACGCTCTCCGCCTTCGTCTCCTTCATGGAAGGCTATCTCGGTCTCTGGCCAACCGTCGAGGCCTGGTCCAAGTACTTCGGATTCCGGAAGCAGGTCATCCCGAATCCCGAAAATCCGGACGCGCCCAAGGTGATGACACAATGCGGAGCCGCCACCATCAATCCTCGGCGCGGCTCCATCTTTCCCCGAATTCTCGGTTTGGAGTCATGCCGGAAATGGCAACACTCCTTCTTCTACGTGAAGAACTCCACCGAGATTGACATGATCAACCTCCCGAGGTTCGCCATCGGCCCCCCTACCGCACAGCTCAACTGGGGGTACAATCCGACGGATAAGGATTTGGTGGTCAACCGTATCCACCAGATCGTCGAGCAGCTCAGGGACGAAGGATTAACAGCCGATGACCTGCTCGCCACCTTCATCAGCCGCCGGGTCCTGCCCCTCCAGCGCCGGGCCCACAAAATCTGCCACATGAGTGGCCCGCTGGACCCGACCCGGGTCAGCACCATCGAGCTGGACAACGACCAGATCCGGCGGCGCATCAAAGCCATAGCCCGGACCAAGATGCCGGAGGAATGGGAATGGGGCAAAGAACCCCACAGCAGGAACAACCTTCCCCCGCAAGTAAGTACTTCTGCCGACATAACATTCTTACCGACATAAACTTTTATGTCAGTACAACCTGGTACTTGTTATTAATCGCTTTCCCTTTCTCATTACGCAGAGATTTGGTCGGCAACTGACCGAAGACGGAGAAAACCCCTCGGCCAAATGGGGTAAAGACCGGGTCGAAGCCGACTCGGAAGACCCGGATGACGAGGATAACATGCCCATCCCCGACGTCAGCTCAATTTCTGCCGCGGGTAAGACTCGTGCTTCCTCCCTCCGAGACTGGCCTGAGAGTGAGGATGACGATTGTCGGATTTTAGAGGTGTATGATCCACTCCCCGTAGCATACTCATATCCGATGTCCCCGACCTCAGCTGACTCGGATGAAGTGGTCGAGGTGGCACCGCTCGCCACAGGACCCAAAGGCGTAGCTCGGAAACGCCCAGCAGCAGCGGCCGCACCCACAGACGCCGGAACCTCCGGGACCTCTGGTCCCGCGCCCAAGAAACAACGAATTAAGGTGGCGGCGAAGCGCCGCGAGCGCCCTGTCACCAGGGGGTAAGATCCCTTCTCGCCGACATATACCTCATACTACTTCTTATACTTACTTTTCTCCTCTTGCCAACATACTTTGCTGTTTTGACTCTTCAGCGCGGCGCCTCTGAAGGCGAAGGCCCCTACAACCGGGTCCACCGACCGGATCCCTCCAAGGACTCCGACTCCGCCTCGGCCCGACGATACTCGGGTGCCGAGTCCACCCAGGACAAGTCCGGTTGCAGATACCTCGGTTCCGGAATCCGAAGCCGAGAACATAGATTCGGTCGAGGCCGCAACCTCGGCGCCCGACCAAGTGATACTTCTCGGAGCCAGCTCTTCGGCTCCCGAGGTCCAAGAGGACTCGGCACAGCCGAGTCAGCAACAGCAGCCAGAGCAGCAGACTCGGCCGCAACAACAACAACAACAGCAGCAGCAACCTCAGCAGCAACAAGTTCCGCCACCTCCATCACAGCAGCACCAGAAGAAGAAGCAAAAACAAGCTCCAGCAGCACCGCAGCCGCCAAAACACAAGTCGCAGCCCTCGCCCTCAAAATCCAAATCGACATCCACGGCTAAGCCAACACCGCCACCGGCACAGCCGCAGCCGCAGCCACAACCATCTAAGGCCCCAGTTCCAGCCACTGGGGTATCGGCAGAAAAGGCACCGGCGACATCAGTGTCGGCGAACCCGGAACGGCAGCTGATTGTGCCACCAAGCACCGGAGCAGCGACATCCGGCAGCCTCCAGACCACCAGCTGGGGATTTGCACCACTGCAAACACTTAGCGGAAAAAGCTTGGGCTCCCTCGAGCACTATCATATGGATTGGAACGCCGCCGACTTGAGCGAAGTGAGCTCAAAGTCACCAGCAGGCCAGATCATTTCAGAACATCCGGCAGGGCCGAGTCTGGTGGCCCAAAAGATGGCCGCAGTAAAAACTGCCGTTCTCGCAGCCGACCAAGCAGCTGCGGTAAGTCCTGCCGAGTAAAGATAACTCGGTTAATTTCTTTAATATAGATATCATCCATCCCCAGTCCCCGAGATTCGGGTCGAGTGACTGAGCTTGACCGAGTAAAGCTGACTCGGTTGAATGAGGGTAACTCGGCCTGAATCTTTATCAACCACTTTAACATTTCTTCTTTCCAGGCTTGCATGACCAAGCGCACACAGGTGCACCGCAAGCTGCTGTTGGCTCACAAGAGCCTCTCTGATAAGTTCAAGCTGCAGCAGGCCAAGCTGCAGCAACTAGCTGCTTCGGAGTCCAAGGCAGAAGGGCTGGAGAAACGGATCTCGGAAATCGAGTGTAAGCCATATTTTGCCTTTGAACTTATACTTGCATCAATTCTCTCCTTCTGACATCAGCTACCTCGGCACAGCCGCACATAAGGAGCGCGAGCTTGCTCACGAGGCCGAGCTGAAGAGAGAGCAGGAGGAGATATCCCGGCTGAAGGCTGAGCTGGAGCAGACTCGGAGTCGAGCCGCCGAGTCGGAGAAGACCGCCGCCACAGAGAAGCAACTCCGAGAAGAGGAGACTCGGAAGCTGAAGGAATCTCTAGCAGAATCCAAATCCGAGGTTACCTCGGCCGAGAGCGAGCTCCGAGATCTGAAGGCCAAGATTGCACAGTGGCTGGTGGATATCTCCAAAATCAACTCCGAGATGGACAGTAAGCCCTTTCCCCTTTTGTCTTCATTCAATCTTTCATCTTCACCCTTGTGTAACTTATCTCGGCGTTAGCCATTCCCTATTCAGAACGCTTCCCCCACACCAAAGCTGCTGCGGACAAGAGCGCTGGAGCGCATCGGTTCAAGGAAATCCAGGATGACCCTATCTCGGCTGAGTGGGATATGGACACTCACTTGGTGGCATTGAAGGCGCGCTTGGTGCCGATGAGGTCCATTGGGATGAATCTCCTTACCTCGGCAATCCGAGCCTACAACGTTCTCTGGCCCGGGTGTGAGGCCCCGATGGTTGTCGACGAGTTGGCCAAGTGCTTGTTGGCCTCCGAAGAAAGGCTTGATGACTGGCGATCATCCGCCGCCCGAGTCGGAGCAGATGAAGCGCTAACATATGTGCTATCTTGGTACGAGGAGCTCGACCTCGACATGCTGAAGACCGTCCGCGACGGCTCCAAGTGGCTTTCCGACTCGGATCTCATCCGACGTCGCCAAGAACTGGCCCATTCCCTCATCCAATATGCTCCGGTACACAGCTTTGTTCCGGGTGATCGGGTTCCTCAAGGAGAGGAAATGGAGGTCGACGGCGAGGGCGAAGAAACGGATGAAGAACAAGTCGATGAAGAAATCCAAGCCGATACTCCTCCCGACACAGCCACAGGCACCACCTCGGCCGCTGCGACCAAGGATAGCGCCGAGACCTCGACCTCGGAACCGGCCAGGACCGATGCCGCTGCCTCTGCTCCAAGTATCTAGGATCCTGCTGCCCTAACTTAGAAAAAACTCAAATCGTCAAATCCCCGGAATGCCGGGTGCAAATGTAACATAAACCTTTAGCTTTTTATGCTTGGTACTTGGTTCTTTTTACTTTTGCATAATTTTAACATGGTTTATTTAGTATATCGAATCATTCTGAACCGAGTCCCCGAGCTCGTTTTCTTGTTTACCATACTTAGCAACCTCTGCTCTTGTCTACCTCTCTTGGGTTTCTTGACAGTCGAGTCACAAGATTACCGACATACGGCATACAATACTAAGAAACTTTGAGTCAAAGCTCACAATCATCCGACATAAAGGTTAGAAACGAAACAACTTGTGCCGAATCGCACTTGGGCCGAGTCCCCGAGTTTGTTTTCTTGTGTACTACCTCTTGCAATTTCTGCCCTTGCCTACCTCGATGGGTTTCTTGGCATTCGGGTCACAAAATTACAAAAACATAGCATACAATACTCAAAACTTTGAAACGTGGTCTAGAGCCATCCGACATAAAACAGAAAAGAAAACCGAATCGCCCCTGGACCGAGTCCCCGAGTCTGTTTTCTTGTTTACTATCCCTTGCAATCTCAGCCCTTGCCTACCTTCAATGGGTTTCTTGGCATTCGGGTCACAAAATCACAAAAACATAGCATACAATACTTACAAACATGGAAGCACGATTTTTGGAGCCACCCGACATAAAGGAAACAGAGATAAACAAGCATACGACACAAGATTCATAGCAAGGCAGTCCCCGAGTTTCATTTCGGGGTGCCGACATTTCATTTCAAAGTTTCGAGATACATACAGTGAGTCCTTAAGAGTAAAAAGGGCGAAGAAGAGCTACATTCCAAGGTCGCTTGGTCTCCTCTCCGGATCTATCCATTCGGTTCTTCACCTGTGCCTGGGCATCAATAAGATAATATGCATCGTTGTTCAAAGCTTTGCTCACAATAAATGGCCCTTCCCAAGGAGGCGATAACTTGTGCATTCCGGCGGTGCGCTGTACCAGCCTAAGGACCAGGTCCCCTTCTCGAAACTTGCGAGGATTTACTTTCCGGCTATGATAGCGTCGGAGATTTTGCTGATATATTGCCGACTTGGACAATGCCAATTCTCTTGCTTCCTCGAGCAGATCAACATCATTTTCTCGGGCTTCCTTTGCCTCTGACTCGGTATACAATGCGACTCTTGGCGAGTCATGCTCTATGTCGGTTGGCAGAACTGCCTCTGCTCCATAAACCAGGAAGAATGGCGTATAGCCAGTGGAGCGATTCGGCGTGGTCCTCAGACTCCACAGTACTGCCGGAATCTCATCCAGCCAACAACCCGGAGCACGCAACAGTGGCTCAATCAACCGGGGTTTGATGCCGGATAAGACTAAGGCATTTGATCTTTCCACTTGTCCATTGGACTGCGGATGCGCAACCGAGGCCAGGTCTAGCCGGATTCTTTTTTCCTGGCAAAACCGAGCAAAGGCTCCCTCGGCGAAATTGGTGCCATTATCCGTGATAATGCTATGCGGATGCCCATACCTTAGGATAATATCCTTTAGGAACGACACGGCGGTGCGGCCATCGCATTTTCTAATCGGTTTCACCTCGATCCACTTGGTGAACTTGTCCACCATCACCAGGATGTGAGTCATGTTACCTCGGGCAGGCTTAAAGGGTCCCACCATATCCAGACACCACACTGCAAATGGCCAAGTGATAGGAATAGTTTTAAGAGCTGATGCCGGCATATGAATCTTGTGAGCAAACCTCTGACATCCTTCACATTTCCGGACAATATCTTCTGCTTGTTGCAAAGCGCTGGGCCAGTAGAACCCATATCGGAATGCTTTAGCCACTATAGCTCGGGAAGAGGCGTGATGACCGCACTCCCCCTGGTGAATATCTCGGAGGATTCTTTCTCCCTCTTCTGGCTCGACACAGCGCTGAAGCACAGTGGTCACACTTCTCTTGTACAGCTCACGATTGATGATGGTGAAGGATTTGGATCGCCTCTGAATCTGTCTGGCCGAGACCTCATCACTCGGTAGAGTACCATCCAACATGAATGTCATGATGGGCTGTGCCCATGCCGGTACCGGGCGAGTGCCGAGTACAGGCTCGTCGATTTCCATTGCATCAACCGACATCACCACACCCGACATAGGCTGGTGAGTCCCCGAGTCCTCCCAAGGAGTCCCCGAGTTCCGCCAAGCAGCTTTCCAATTCTCCAGCGTAGTCGCCGAGTCCTGCTGAATGTAATCAACCTCCATGGAAGTCCCCGGGTCCTGCGCAGCAGTCCCCGAGTCCTGCAACTTGCTTCCGACATCTACATCCATCGGGATGACACCGAGCTCCGGATTACCCGGGATGAATATCGATTCTGACTCGGGTGAAGGCTTGATTGATGGCTTGTGAAGATGCTCCAGTGACACTCCGGGCGGAATGGCTTGCCGATATGACCCAATCTTGGACAACATGTCTGCACTCTCATTATCTGTCCGCCGAATGTGAGTGAACTCGCACCCATCAAAGAATCCTGAAATCTTCTGGACATGGAACCGGTATGCCGCCATGTTGGCATCTAGGGCATCCCAGTTGCCGGATGTTTGCTGAATCACCAGGTCCGAGTCACCATAGCAGATGATCCGGCGGATTCCAATTTCTTTGGCCACTTTGAGTCCATGAATCAGTGCTTCATACTCGGCGACATTGTTGGATGCTGCAAAGTGTACTTGCAATACGTATTTCAGCTGATCTCGCTTTGGCGAGGTAAGAACTACACCAGCTCCCAGGCCCTCCTTTACCTTGGACCCGTCAAAATGCATTCTCCAGTAGTTGGAGTCTGGTAAGGACGGCTCATACTCCATCTCGGCCCAGTCCACAAGGAACTCGGCCACCGCTTGAGATTTGATGGTATCTCTTCTTGCATACTGCGGCGCATAAGCTGCAAGCTCAATAGCCCATTTGGCGACTCGGCCACTGGCATCCTTGTTGCCAAGAATTTCCGACACAGGGGCCGCACTTACAACAGTTATGGGATGCTCCTGGAAGTAATGCTTTAGTTTTTTGGCTGCCATGTAGACACCATAAGTCATTTTTTGATAGTGAGGGTAGTTTTGTTTCGATGCGGAGAGCACCTCACTCAAATAATATACCGGCCTCTGCACGGTAGCTCCTTCTTCTTCTCGCTCCACCACCACTACGACACTAACGACTCGGTTAGTGGCCGCAATGTAGAGCAGCATGGGCTCACTCGGTAGTGGCGAAGCCAGTATCGGCGCAGTAGCTAACATTGTTTTTAACTCATGAAACGCCGCATCCGCTTGCGGAGTCCAGCTGAACCTGTCTGATTTTTTCATCAGTTGGTATAAGGGCAAGGCCTTTTCTCCCAACCGACCTAGGAAACGACTCAGAGATGCCAGACATCCGGTGAATTTCTGGATATCTCGGAGACATCTCGGCAACTTCATATTTTCTATCGCCCGGATCTTAGTCGGGTTTGCCTCGATACCTCGGCTAGACACGAGGAAACCGAGTAACTTTCCTGCGGGTACACCGAATGTACACTTATCCGGATTAAGCTTAAGTCGGAATTTCCTTAGGTTTGCGAATGTTTCCTTAAGGTCATCCAGCAGTGTGTGTTTTTCTTTAGTTTTAATAACTATGTCGTCGACATACACCTGCACATTTTTACCTATCTGGTCATGCAGACATTTTTGCATACAGCGCTGATAAGTAGGCCCGGCATTTCTCAAACCGAAACACATAACACGATAGCAATAAGCCCCGTACGGGGTGATAAAAGCAGTCTTTATTTGATCATCAGGGTTCAACGGTATCTGGTGAAAACCAGAGTACGCGTCTACAAAGGAGAGTAGTTCACACCCGGCCGTGGAGTCGATCACCTGATCGATCCGGGGCAGCGGGAATGGATCTTTAGGACATGCTTTGTTCAGGTGTGTGTAGTCGACACACATGCGCCAGACAGTGGCAGCCTCCGGTTCATCTTTTTTCTTCTCTACCAGGACCGGGTTAGCCAACCAGTCCGGGTACTTCACTTCTACTACGGCATTGGATGCGAGTAACTTGGCTAACTCGTCACCCACAGCTTTCCTTCTTCCTTCGGCAAGACGCCGTGTCGGTTGCTTCACAGGCCTAGCATCTGGCCTGACATGCAGAGAGTGCTCAGCCAACTCCCTCGGAACACCCAGCAAGTCCTGACTGGACCATGCAAAGATATCCCGATTCTCACGGAGGAAGTGGATGAGCTCGCTTTCCTATTTGCTGTCCAGCCCGGCACCGATGATGACGGTGTGGTCCGGGTTAGACTCATCGATGCCAACTTTCTTGGACTCCTTCACCGCCTGGAAGGTTGCGGTCTGCTGCGGGTTGGCCGGACTCGGTATACCGAGTTGAGCAGATTGGGCCAGAGCCACCACCTCATGGATTCTCTTCTTCTCGGCAGCAATCACAAGTGACTCGGCCAGCAGTGATCCGGCAGAGGCGCACTCCATGGAACGCTTGTAGTCACCCGAGATAGTGATGACACCATTCGGACCCGGCATCTTCATCTTCAAATAAGCCACATGCGTAGACGCCATGAACTTGGCGAGTGCTGGCCTACCGAGTAAGGCATGATACGGGCTTTCGAGGTCCACAACCTCGAACAGCAGACTCTCGGTCCTGCTATTGCTTTTGTCGCCGAAGGCAACGTCGACCCACACGGTGCCCATAGGTGCATGCGAGACACCCGGCACAATACCATGAAGGTAGTTCTGCTTGGCTGCATCATGTTCTCGGTTATACCGAGCTTGACCATGGTATCTCGGTACATAATATTGATGCCTGCTCCCGTTGTCCACAAGGACCCGGGTAAACCTGACATTAATGCTAGGTCCGACGAATGTCGGATCCACCACCAGAGCATAACCTCCGGGATTTGGCATGACCTTGGGATGGTTCTTGACACTCCAACTGATCTGATCCTCGGACCAGTACATGAATTTCGGCACCGCCGGCATAACGGCATTTACCTCCATCGCACGCCTGTGCTGACTCTGCTTGTCATTGGGTTCGGTCACAAAGACCATGTAACTCTGGTGGGGCTCTCGGTACTGATTCTGCCTACTTGGGCCAGCATTGCCGTTGTAATTGTTGTTGTTGTTGTTGGCTACCTGGTTGACATCCTCTTGTCTCGGCTGTGCATTCAGGGGTTGAGTGTTTGCACCTGTCAGAGGTGCGGGTCTCGGTGTTAGACCAGTAGCTGCTGGCTGATTCTTGTGCCGGTCACAGTCACGAGTCGAGTGTTGAGCCGGTTTGCTGGGGTGTCTGGTGTGAAAGCAGCAAGGGCCATCCAGCATCTTCTCGTAGATGTACCTCTCCTGATCATCCAACTATTTCTTGTTGCCATTCCATGGCTTCCTTTCGCCGTTCCACGGCTTTCTCTCGCCGTTCCACGGCTTCCTCTCGCCGTTCCATGGCTTCCTTCCTTCCGAGTTCTGGCCCCAAGAGGGACCCTCATTTTTCTGGCGCTGGCTGCTGCCGGCACCCGCTTGATCTTGGTCGACAGCTGCGACCTGGTCCGACCCTTACCGGTAATCCGGTCGGTCGTCTCTTCTCTTGTTCCGGTTGTCCGGGCGATCGCTACGCCGGCTCGATCTATCTCGGTCTTGAGCAGGATACCTCCTGCCCACATCAACCTGGGTCAGCAAGGGCTGTGTCGGGTCACCGAGTGCATAGCTGTCAGCAATTGACATTGTCTCGGCCAAGGTGGCCGGCATCTCCCTCTGGAGTCTCTGCCAAAGCATGGAGCCATGTCGGCATCCTTGCGCAAACCACGCAATGGCTTGTGACTCGATCACTCCTTCACAGGAGTTCCGAATCGTGCTCCACCGGGTCAGGTACTCCCGGTCTGTTTCGTCTTCTCGCTGCCGACACATGGACAGCTGCTGAGGTCGATTCGGCCTCTTGTAAGTACTGGAGAAGTTGCTGACGAAGGCGTCGGAGAAGTCGAGCCAGCAGTCAATGCTGTTCTCCTCCAGGTTGTTCAGCCAGATTCGGGCTGGTCCCTCTAGCATCTGCGGTACATACCGCACGGCCCATCGGCGACTGCCACCAGCGATATGCACCGCTGTGACGTAATCTGTCAGCCAGTCCTCCGGCTTGGTGCTGCCGTCATAGGTCTTTGCACCCCGGGGGAGCTGGAAATTCGGCACCGGTGCCTGCTTCATGATCCGGGGTCCAAAGCACGCAGGACCCGGTGGGCCTTGCTCCTCCAGCAGTTCAGACAGATAAATTCTGTCAAGCTTGTTGCGTACGTCGTGAGCCGGTAGCTGGCGAGCTCCCAGCCTAGCACCGAGTGCGCCCTCGGTCGCCAGATCTCTGTATCTTGTGTACCCGGCCCGCTCCATGGCCGAGTAACCGTCGTCGTACCGGTCAGCGGCCGGCTCGACATACCCGGCACCCGCTTGATGACGAGGTGGAATGGGTGCCGGATACCGAGGTGGCTGACCCGGATTTGCCGGATTGACCCGGTTGGCATCTTGTCTGCCCTGAACGGGTCCTGGACTCCCTGGCCAACATTGCCTTGGGCAGCCTTCTGCTTTCCGGCATATACCAGATCGTACGCCTGCAGCTATTTGTTCTTGCCAGAGTTCACACTCTGGCCACGGCTTGCGCCGACATACGGCGAAGAGGCCTGTCCCTTGGACACTCCTCCAGCATTCCACCCGAGTAAAGGTACCCGGATCCTCCTACACCCGGATTTGCATTCCGGAATGCCTCATTCTGACGGTTGGCTATAGCTACCAACTAATTTACTCGGTCCTGCTGCCTACTACGAGCTTCACCGGACAAGTTAGGCAACTCTGCTATAGCAGCCTCAGCAGCTCTAAGGTTCTTACCCGGTGTACTATATTTCGGCCGGCCTGCCGACATATAACTAGCAGTTTTACCAGATCTAGCTCTACCATCTCTAGCTATTTCGACATTGAGGTCTCTACCTCTAGCACGTACCTCATTTATGCGACTAACCGGGTTGGCTACCGGTGTAAAGCCATGAGCGATGTTGTACTCACGGAGGGAGATGTCGAAGTCTTGTCGACTCGGGCCACCTCCTGGGCCTCTCGGAGTATCTCCTGGCGCTGCTGCTCCAACTCCGCCTGAGTCAGAGTAACATCTGCGCTCGGAGCCACTGGCGTTGCCAGCTTCTTGATTGTGTCCCTGAAGAGGACTCGGCGTCACCGGCACAGCAGATGTACCGGCTTGCTCCGGACGATTCTCCGGCCTCTCCAGCGGCGGGCGCGCCGTCCTGGTAGTTCTGGTGCTGACCTCGGCATCAACAACTGGGGCGGTCATCATGACCTCTGCACAGCTAGCGGGGGGACGGGCGATACGTCGGCCGCGAGCCGCACAGACAGCGGGGGGATCCGCTGCGACCTGCACCCTTTCGGGGAACCGGCAGGGGACCTCGGTGGCGACGTAGACGGTGAGGGAGCCGAACTCGATGAGGCAGCCGTTCCGGGGCAGTGGCCTGCTGCCGAAACAGCCGGCGTTGTCGCTGACGACGTTGAGCGAGCCGAACCTGTGGACAAGGCCACAGAGAACGCGCTCACCCGACTCGATGAAGGAACCCGTCCGGATGAACACACCAGCCAGCGCCGCTGCTGGCCCCACGGTGGGCGCCAACTGTCGTGGTGGTGCACGGACAGATGCCATATAGGCTTAAGGTGGGGCCGATTGGACGCTGGAGGTACCGGGGAGGGCTTGCACGCACGGCGTACAGACACGAACACACGGACACACACACACACACACACACACGATTTACCCAGGTTCGGGGCTCTCGTGAGGAGATAACACCCCTACTCCTGCCTGTCTGATGTATATAAGTGGTTAACAAGTGATTACAAGCTTGCTCCTTGAGCTGAGTAGGAAGAACTACTAACTCTAAGCCTCTACCGAGTCTCAGAACAGCTCTCTGGCTCTCCTCTAGCTCCCAAGGAAAGACTAAGTATTTGCCCAGCGTTTAGGCTCAAATGAAGTGTTGCCCGTCTCCGTAAGAGGAGCCCCTGGTACCCCTTATATAGGGAAACCCAGGGTTACAGTGTAAAACATTGCTACTGGCGCCATACCCTTTGGTCTCCGGCCGACACGGGCGCCGCTGCGCCACGCCCAGACCGTGTCAGCGCTGGTCGCCGCGGTCTCCCCTGCATGAGACAGCACGCCCAAGCCTAGGCCTAGCGCCACTGTGCCGCGCCGCACGCGTCAGAGGCATGGCCGAGGCACGGCACGCCCGTCCACTTGCAGCACACCGCCGCCCTTGCCTCGCTCCGTGTCTCACGGAGCTTGGTCCACCGTCCGGGATAACTTTCACCCGACATAGGCTTGCCCTATGTTCCTTACTCGGTTTACCCTTCCCTGCACATAAGAACAACAAAGAGGATTCCGACATATAATAATCATGATCCGACATAGGGCTATGTCGGTTAACTTTACCCGGTTGATCTCGGATAAAACCTGTATGGTATGTCGGATCTCATTGACTCGGTCAACTCCGAGTCAACCTTATTTTACCATATTGACCCCACTCGGGGGCTTCCCCCGACAATGAGCACTTTGTTCAACGTGTAGCCCCCAACTTGAGGTGCCACCACCAAGGCTAGCTGCCCTGGGTCATCAACTCTTGGCGGATGATCTGCCCGACTCCATGTGATGGTTTGCTCTGACCACCTGAGCCACTGTGGGAGTGCCGGCTCCACTGCATTGACAGCTCTAACCTTTAATTTCTTGGCACGCTTGGACGTGCTTGTTGTGAAGACATGGTAACTGCCACGACTCGGGTTCTGTGGCCGAGTTGTGACATAATACTGCCCATTGTCATCGTGAAGCTGCTTCGGGTTCTGCTGGAACCCGCCCTGTTGGTTACCTCCTCCCTGAGGTTGGTTAGGGTTATTGCCAGCTCCTCCACCGTGGTTGCAGGGTCCTCCATCACCATTGTTTCCTCTATATCCATTGTTGTTGCCTCTATTTCCTGGTCCTGGGAGCCTGGCACGCTGCAAATCCACGCACTGTCCCAAGGTGTGACCACACTTGCCATTTCTGGCGTGTTTAGGGCATGGACTCGCCAGAACCTCCTCTGTGGTCGGCCTACATCCCTGATACCCTTGAGAACTGTTGTCCTTGCGTCTGACCCCAGTGTTTGTGTTAGCCACCAGGTCAGAGTTGTCTCCATATGGCCGCTTGTTACTTCCCTGATTCTGGTTCTGATTTTGATTCTGGTTCTGACCATTGCCACCGTGTCCTTTAGGCCCTTCCTCCTGATCCTTCGTTTTGTCTGTGGCAGCAAGCTTGTTAGCACCTGCCATGATCTCGCCGATCGTAAGGGGAATACCTTGATTCAGGCTCTCCTTCATGCGACCCACCTTCCAGCTCAAGGGATTGTAGCTGCAATTTCTCTCCATTGCCATTAGCACTGAAATTGTTGGGAGTCCTTGCGATGAGTTGATGATCTCCGAGACCCTCTTCATCCAATGCCTTGCAGACTCGCCCTTTCTCTGAACACACCGCTCCAAGTCCTCTATGGTACTAAGCTTTTTGCATGTTCCCTGAAAGTTCTGTATGAAAGCCGACTTCAGCTGCTCCCAAGAATTGATTGATCTAGGAGGCAAGTTACGCATCCACACTTTGGCTGCTCCTTCCATCATGAGGTACATGAATTTGGCACACAGATTACCTGTGGCATTACGGATACTCATCGCCATCTCGTATGTGCCCAACCAAGAAGTCGGGTCCATGTTGGGCTCGTAATTGGGAACTTTGCGCGGCTCCTTGAAGTCGTTGGGAAAGACTCGGACCTGATGGCATCTGACAGGCACTCTGGTCCTGTTAGTGAAGGAGAGGTACCAGGAAAAGTCACCTGTGTGTGCGCCCGGGTTGGCTGAGGCTGGTTATCTGGACCAGCTAGGGCTCTGTCCCTCTCAGCCTCCCGTGCCCTGGCCGCCTCCCTCTCTCGTCGCTGTCTTGCTTCATCAACCACCAGTTGAGCTCGTGAGGCAGTTGGTATGATGACCCTGTTCCTCTCTTGTTCACGGTGCCTTGCGGTTGTAGAGTTGGCCGGGTGAGACTCGTCATGCCGACTCCTCGTGCCAGAGTTGAACGGCGTCAAGTGCAGCCTACTTGCATCTGGAAACGCTGGATAAAGAGCTTGCTGAGTCATTGCTGTCTTCAGCATCTCAATAGCACGGCGGGTCTCCTGTCCCGCTGCTCCTTCTGGTATCTCAATGTTCTCTAGCCTCATAGTTGCCGCATGAACGTTGTCCATTGGGTTAGATTAATGCCCTTCTGGCGTACGAAACCTGCCAGGTGGAGGTCCCATACCACCTATTGATCCTCCTCCGACTCCTCCTTCAGGTGGCGGTCCGTTGGTACCGTTGCCGCCGGGTCCTTCTGGTGGTGGTGGTGGTGTTGCTCCTCCTCCTGCGCCGCCTCCCGCAGCCGATGAGCTCCCTAGCCCAGCTCCTGCGCCTGGACCAGTGGGTGTGTTGAACAAAGCAGTTGGGTTGACAATGACTCCGCCACGCAGGCGACTCCTCGCTCTGCGATGCTGAATTGAGGTGAGTTCTTCCGGCGACTCCTCACAACCTGGGCCTCCGTCTGGACCCGGGCCCGCTCTTCTGCTAATCTGCGGTTTGCCTCGTTGATTTCTGCTAGTTGCCTCTCCATTGCAGCACGCGCGCTGGCTAACTCGGCCGCCCGTTCTGCTGCGTTGCTTGCATTGATTTCCTTTGTCAGTAGACTTGGATCAAACTGATTTCTGCCGTTTCCAGACATGTAGACTCCGACGACGCGGGCGCATACTGGCGACTCCGCGTAATCCTCCTCCTCAATTCCATACCCAAGCCGATCCTCGAACAGGGGCAAGATAGACTCTGAATCAGTGTCGTAATATGGCTCCATACGTGGCTCCGCCAGCGACTCCTCTTCAGGGTTGACAGCAAGTTGTTCCTTTGGCTCGACGATGATGCCGACTTCTGATGTACCAACCGACTCCTCGCCATCGGACTCGACGATAGCTGTTGGCTCTAATACTGATTCCGCCGAGTTAGCGCGAAGAACTGACACGCAAACCATGCCGGCGAACACGTTGATCCCTCCAAAAAGCAAACTGATAACCCTCGTCGACTTCCTCCATCTCTGGAGTCCAGCCGGAGTCATCGATCTCGGTTTCTCCATGCTCATCAGTGTAGACTCGCCCGATGGCGAGTTTCTCCATGGCCCGGCGAGCGGCTCCCACGATCTCAACTCCACGCATCTCCTGCCCCACGGTGGGCGCCAACTGTCGTGGGGTTGTCACGGCAAGTCCTTCCTTTGGGAAGGTGAGTTCTGGGGCCATTGATGCACGAAGTACATAGGAGAAGTTAATCTCGCCTAGGGACACAGATTTACCCAGGTTCGGCCCCTCTTCCTTAGAGGTAAAGACCTACTTCCTGCTTCTCTTTATTGCTCTAGAACTGATCTCGATTACAAGGTTCCGGCTCCTATCTGGGGAGTCGGCGACTATGGATCTGGTGTTTCTGGATTGCTTGGAACTTATGATCTAAGGTCCAGGACCCCACTTATAAAGGTGGCCGGGTCTCTGGACTTACAACCTACACCGAGTCATACTAGAACACGGAGTCCTACTCTACGTCTTGGACTTCCAAGTTAGGGCTCCGGGTTGTACTTGGACTCCTTCTAGACGGGTCCCTTCTCCGTCATGGGCTTTAGTCGGCTTGTCTCCAGCCCAGCCCATGCGACTTGATGCGTGACTCAGCTTTGGCCTCCTTGGTCTTGACGGGTCTACTTTCCGGGTCCATGGGCCTACCTATAAAGTATCCCCCCATCATACACCATGCATTCCCCTAGGCCCTTTGAAAGGTGAAGTATCATGTAGTAGACTTTCCCCATGTCCTCAAGAACCAAACGAACTACTCACAAGACATCATATAGATCATGATCAGAGGTGATATGAATATGGGCAACAATCTGATTGTAATGATAATTCACCGATAAAATTCTATAACATCAACTACAAGTGGTAATCAACGCCCGGGATACGATTCCGATGGACTAATAGCAACACAATGATAATTGTTACAGCGAGATGAGATGGGATGGCGGCGGTGATGATGGTGCTGATGGTGGAGATGATGTTGATGATGACCCCGATGATGCCCGACGTGATGGCGATGACGATGGCGGCGATCTCCCCCCTCTGGGAGGGAAATTCCCCGGCAGTTTTCTCCCTGCCGGAGCTCTTCTTCTCTCTGTCTGGTTTCCGCCTCGTGGAGGCGGTGGAAAAATTATTCGTCGATACCCCAATGTTTTTAGGTCAAAGGGAAGTAATACGCCGAAGGGGAGCCGGAGGGGGGCCACAGGGGCCAGGGGCGGGTCCCACCCGCGGCCCAGGGTGGACCTGCAGCAGGGGGCCGCCCCTGCTCCCTGGAGCTCGCCTCTATGCGCGCTTTTGGCTCATTGACTTATTTCCCAAAATATTTACCTCCGATTTTTCTGGAATTTTTGGAGCTTCCGATGTCAGGTATCTTGACAGGTACTTTTCCAGTTGATTCCGGGCTCCGGCAGATGCATCCCCAATAATTGCAAAACATGCAAAATAAGGTAAAATAACATAAGTATTGCATCACAATATGAAATATATCAATGAATAAAGGTAAATTATGATGTAAAATAGTGATGCAAAATGGACGTATCAACTTCCCCAAGCTTAGACTCTGCTTGTCCCTAAGCGAAAACTGAGCTCGGTAAACATGACCACAGGTTTATGGAGTGAAGTGTCGATAAACAAAGAATATGAACATGAAGCATCAGTATTTACTCATCAAACACATATACATTTTTAAACAACAACCTCTCTCTCATAAAGCTTCTCGAAGACAAGTAATGTAACTATAACATGTTAAGGTGAAGTAAAACAGAAACTTATTAAGCAATGGCAAGCTGAGACTTCGCTCAAGAGGAAATTATACTTGTCAGCTCATATTTCAAGAAAGATCCATTTAAATGCTTCAACCATCAAGTCATCTTTCCACGAGTTGCAAGTCATCAATTCTGTATTCTTGTGATAGAAGAGTTAGAACTGACATAAGAAAAATGAACAACTATCACGAGACATAAAAGACACAATGTAGATATCATACTTGCTAACATCATAGGTCAACACTGTAAGTTTGCTTGTGGAAGTTAGAAGGAAAAGGAAGACTGACTCAACATTAAACGTAAGAGAAAGGCCCTTCACAGAGGGAAGCAGGGATTAGTCATGTGCTAGAGCTTTTTATTTTTATGAAATAGAAGTAAAACAAAATTTGAGACGTGCATGCTTTCGTCAACGACTTCACAACAGAGAAGCTATCTAGTCCCCCATAACAAGCAAGGCTTTTAGACTTGTGAGAGCAGCTGGTTTTTAGAGGAGCGAGTACGCTCCTCTTTCTCCTTGGTTTCACCACTGTCCAATGTTTAGAGCTGATTTCTCAGATTTTCATTGCGCGGAGGAGAATGGTGAGTTATATTTATATTTTTGCTTAAGCTACTCTTGGGTTGATTCAAGTGAAGACGTAATCCATTGACACCGGGTGAAAGGGGGAAATGACCTTGCTCGTCACGAGTTATATCTAGCTCTCCACTGCTCCCTCATGAGCTGAAAAACAGAGGCACAAAAAGGAATATTTTGAATTTTTAAAGATAGCACATGACAAATTTACTTGGAATGGCAAGAAATACCATGCATATGTAGATATGGTGGACTCAGCTGGCAAGATAGTTTGGCTTTGGGATTTGGATGCANACGAGTGAACCATACACTCAGTACGAATTTTGGGCTTACCAAAAAAGGTATTTGAAGCAAACATACAGTGTTGAGAGATGTAAACCAAATATGTTATGTAGAACAATATGCCAAACATGCAACATAAAGCTTAAACATCACTGTCAAAATAAATCTAATACGAAAGTATGCAAGCTAGAGGATTCACAAGCAATGTAAGATATAAAGGATATTATATTTGCAAATCAAACTCATATTCTCTACTCAAGCAATCAATGTAATTATGCAAGTTAAACAAAGTCATGCTTGCCAATACCGAATAAACTTCTACTCATACACCCAATGTCAAATCATCACTTACCACAAGACCAGCAGATGAGAGAGATTGCCATAATAAAATATAAAGTGTAGAAGAATAAAAGATGCTTCTCATTTATATTCCATTATAGAAAACCACACACCAACGGGTACAAGGACTCACAAGGAGAGACGTGACCCATTGCAAAACCATACCGTTCCATATGACTTGACTTCCAATGGATGTAATCTAGACACCAAAATGAAGCTAGGGACATCCATTTAGGAGTCAAGGAATATAGAACGGATGGGAGTACGTCCTGATAATGTCTCTACTCATGATACGACTCACAAGGACTAAGAAATAAAAGATAAAGATACCGGGGCACTCCCCCAAGCTTGGAACAAGCCAAGGGAGTGCCATTACCATGATGCTCGAGTTTATTCTTGCGGTGGCGATGGGTCGATGATCCTTATGAGCCTCTCAATGGTTTCTTTTAACTCCTCGAGCTGATAGCCCAAATTGCGGATCATCTCCGTGTTGCTCTCAATTCGGCTCCTTAGCAACCCAATAGGCGAGTCCCAATCATCTTGTGCTCCTCCCCAGCTGTCCGCATTATCTGCGCCGAAGCTTCCACTCCCTGCATGAGTACGATCTATATCCCAAGCAGAAGGTAGCTCTCCAAATGGAATAGTTTCAAGCTGGTGGTTATGGATCAAAGTATGAAAAGGGTTTCTGGTTCGAGAAAAGGGGGACCTCCCGGCCGAGTTCCTATGAGGGCCCTTGTCCGCCTTTTGTACACACTCCCTTTTCTCAAAGACAGAAGGATTCTTCGTCACCCCAATCCTTGCTATAGTGGCGTAAGGGTATTGGTGTTGGTCTTCCTCGAACTCTTCTCCATCATCATCGGGCATGTCCTTGAACACTTCATCCTTTCCTTCAGTTCCTCGGAGGTCCTTGTCTTGATCCTCGCCGCCGGTGTTGTTGAGGCCTGAAGAAGATGCCATGATCTAGAACTTCGAGATCCTGACAGAAATAACCAGAGACAAAAACACGACGAAAAACACAAGATACACTCCTAGAAAAATTCGGGGAAATTTATAGTCAAGATTTCTGCAATAAAAGGAAGATAACGAGACTAGGCGGAGTCGGAGGCGGTGTCCAGGGGCGAGGGGCGGGTCCCCACTGTGGCCAGAGGTGGGGCTGTGGCAGAGGGTCGCCCTGCCTCCTGTACTCCGTCTTGTACTCCGTCCGGTCTACGAATTTTCCTAATTTTCTAAAAATAAATAATATAAATTTTCTGGAATTTTCCGAGGCACTTTAGTTACCGAAACAATTACCTATTCATTTTCTGACTCTGGAGTCCTCCGGTATTTGGTTTCAATAAATTCTTCCAGAGACACCACTTGAATAACATCGGCATCTTTCTCCAGGGGATTACCGGAGATATAGTGCTTGAGTCGCTGACCATTCACCACTCGAGGCTTGTCTCCGTCAAGACTGTTAATCTTTATAGCACCGGAAAGATAAACTTCCTCAATGACGAATGGTCCTTCCCATTTAGAGAGTAACTATTGCCTGCAAAAAATCTAAGACGAGACTTATACAAAAGCACTTTGTCACCAACATTAAATTCTGTTTTAAAAATTCTCTTATCATGCCATCTCTTTGCTTTCTCCTTAAACAAACGAGCATTTTCACAAGCTTCATTTCTCCACTCTTCCAAAGAACTTAAATTAAGCAATCTAGTTTTACCGGCAAGAGTAGGGTCCGAATTAAGTTGTCTAACAGCCCAATAAGCTTTATGCTCTAATTCAAGAGGCAAATGACATGCCTTCCCATAAACCATTTTATAAGGAGACATGCCCATAGGATTTTTATAAGCAGTTCTATAAGCCCATAAAGCATCATTAAGTTTTTTAGACCAATTGTTCCTAGACTTGTTAACGGTCTTTTGCAATATTAGCTTAATCTCTCTATTAGTTAACTCAACTTGTCCACTAGTTTGAGGGTGATAAGTGAAGAAACTTTGTGATTAACATCATATTTAGCTAAAACCTTTCTAAAAGCACCATGAATAAAATGGGACCCTCCATCTGTCATAAGATATCTAGGCACACCAAACCTAGGGAAAATAACTTTAAGCATTTTTAGAGAGATCTTATGATCAGCACTTTTAGTTGGTATAGCTTCTACCCATTTAGTAACATAGTCCACAACAACAAGGCTGTGAGTATTGCCATGTAAGGTGGGAAAAGGACCCATAAAATCAAATCCTCAACAATCAAAAGGCTCAATAACAAGAGAATAATTCATAGGTATTTCATTACATCTACTAATGTTACCAACCCTTTGACACTCGTCACAAGACGAAACAAACCTTTTAGCATCCTTAAATAAGGTAGGCCAATAAAAACCTGATTGAAGAACCTTATGTGCAGTCCTTTCTCCTGCGTGATGTCCTCCATAGCCACTGTTGTGGCACTTCCACAATACTTCCTCCAGTTCATGCTCAGGAATACATCTCCTCAAAATTCCATCGACCCCCTCCTCGTATAAATGTGGGTCATCTCAAAAGTAGTGCCTCAAGTCATAGAAGAATTTCCTTTTCTGTCGATAAGTAAAGCTTGGAGGCAAAAACTTTGAAACGATGAAATTAGCATAATCAGCATACCAAGGAGCGTCATGAGAGGTTACCTTAACGACAGCAAGTTGTTCATCAGGAAAACTATCATTTAGAGGGATAGGATCATGAGGTATATTTTCTATTCTAGATAAATTATCAGCTACAGGATTATCTGCACCTTTTCTATCAACAATATGCAAATCAAAATCTTGCAGCAAAAGCACCCATCTAATAAGCCTAGGCTTAGCATCTTCTAGTACTATTGCAGCATGATCAGTATGAATATTTACTTTAGAATCTTCAATGTATTGTCTAAATTTATCACAAGCGAAAACAATTGCTAAAAATTCCTTTTCAGTAGTTGCATAATTCCTTTGAGCACTATCGAGAGTTTTACTAGCATAATGAATAACATTTAACTTCTTAGCAATTCTTTGGCCAAGAACAGCCCCTACAGCATAATCACTAGCATCACACATAATCTCAAAGGGTAAATTCCAATCAGGCGGTTGGACTATAGGAGCGGTGATTAAAGCTTTCTTAAGTATTTCGAAGGCTTCCTTACAACCTTCATCAAAAACAAATGGAACATCCTTTTGAAGAAGATTAGTAAGAGGCCTCGAAGTCTTAGAAAAGTCTTTAACAAACCTCCTATAAAAACCAGCATGACCAAGGAAACTACGAATACCTTTGATGTCCCTTGGATAGGGCATCTTCTCAATTGCTTCAATTTTAGCCTTATCAACTTCGATTCCTCTCTCAAAAATTTTATGCCCAAGCACTATGCCTTCATTCACCATAAAGTGACACTTCTCCCAGTTGAGAACGAGATTAGTCTCCTCACATCTCTGCAAAACTTTATCAAGATTATAGAGACAATTGTCGAAAGAAGTTCCATAGACGGAGAAATCGTCCATGAAGACTTCCACAATTTCCTCACAAAAACCATGAAAATTAGCAGACATGCATCTTTGAAAAGTAGCAGGTGCATTACACAAACTAAAGGGCATACGTCTATAAGCATAAGTTCCATAAGGACAAGTAAAAGTAGTTTTTTCTTGATCTTCATATTTAACAACAATTTGAGAGAAACCAGAATAACCATCAAGAAAACAAAAGTGAGTGTTCTTAGACAATCTTTCAAGCATTTGATCAATAAAAGGCAAAGGATAATGATCTTTTCGGGTAGCCTTATTAAGATTCCTATAATCAATGCACATTCTATACCCTACAACCGTTCTATGAGGAATGAGCTCATTATTATCATTAGCAACAACAGTCAGACCTCCCTTTTTAGGAACACAATGAACAGGACTAACCCATCTACTATCAGCAATAGGATAGATTATACCTGCATCGAGAAGCTTAAGTATCTCATTTCTTACCACATCCTTCATCTTCGGATTTAATCTTCATTGATGATCGACAACGGGCTTCGCATCAGGTTCAAGATTAATTGTATGTTGACAAATAGATGGAGAAATCCCTTGAAGATCATCCAAAGTATAGCCCATTGCAGCTCGATGTTTCTTAAGAACCTCCAATAATCGTTCCTCTTCTCTTGCTGAAAGGTTAGAATTGATAATAATAGGATATATTTTCTTCTCATCTAAATATGTATACTTGAGAGTATTGTAGCGCCCCGACCCCAGAACTATACAGTGGAACGTTGTGTAACCGGTCATGCTACACAATTGAGGGTTACTGGGTTTACCAATCCCAGGCCAAAACTCATTGGCAGGTGTGCTCGGAATGGATCATCGGCACACAACACCTCAATCATGCCATAAGCTCAGACATCGCTTCCATGTATAGTAAAGAGACCGAGACTTGTGGAACGAACTGGCACATCACAGACTCTACGACACAAAGATATCATAGTTCAACTCATATAATTGAGAAAGATAGCAAATGACACATCAGAGGTCACTGACCCATCATTACAACAAGCGGAAGCAAATTAAAGTTGTCTAAACAACAAGATCCAAATTATGGCCTAAGAGGCCTACAGATAAACATCCCGTGCCAGCCTGTTCCATGACGTCCCAAGCTGCCACCTGGGAACCCTAGACTACTCGTCGAAGTCAACGTAGAACCCACCTTCCAGTTCGGTGACGTCCTCCTATGAAACAAGTAATAAGCAACAAAGCAAGGATGAGTACGACGTACTCGCAAGAATTAGTAGGGCGATATAGGCCCGATGCTGACGGAGGCTGCAAAGCTATATAAGTGGTTGTTTTGCATAAAGCTGGTTTTGTTTCCTTCCGAAGACTAGGACTCATGGAATCGTCTAATCAGAAGGTTTTCATAAGGGGATAAGAGGGTAACACTTTTCTCTTCGGTTCACGGGGAACCTACTATATTCAGCAACTCCACCTATCTCCACCAAGGCACTCCCTCGAATCTCCCTTGAGGAAATGAACCTTTTATCACACGTTGATTATGCAACCTCTAGCTGCCATTTAATTAAAGATCAGGTTCAGGTTTTCTATGAGCTAATCCGCCTTTCCCAAGATTTTGTCCATAACCGTGGACACGGCTTTTCGAAAAGATTAAACCCTGCAGGGGTGTACTGTTTTTAGCCACCGGTACCGTCCGACCCCTTGCCTAGCTATTAGCTCTCTTCCGGGGAAGCCGGCAGGGCGGGCGCGGTTAAACCTTTACAAAGTATGGGACTATCCAAGGGTCATCGTGACGACAGGACAAGTTCAGCGCCTATTTCAACACCCTGCCCCATCGCCACTCGTATCACCATCATCATCATCATCATCTTCTTTTTCATCACCAGACACACACTCGCAAATGGAAAGCGCAAACTAGAGGACCTTTGGATACGCCCGCACTAATTATTCGGTTAGTAAGGGGCCCATACCCCCACCGATGGTAGCACGCTCGGTTCTTGGTTCTAGCTAAAAGCACTCTCAGCCTAGGCGGCAAGAATGAGACAAAACACCAACGACCTTGTTGGCAACTCATCCCAGCCTTCTTAGCAATTTATTATCAACACAAGTCTCCACCACTGTCCGAACATTCCATTCAATTCACAAGTATGGAAAAAATCAACGGACAACTTAAGCATTCGACTAAGCATGGCTAAGCATATCTAAGCATGACATACAACAGATATGAATTATCTCAGGCCAACACTTCAACCTATGGTTCATAGGAGGGGAAACAGATAATGGTTCAGGGAGCATGCAAGTAATAGGATATTCTATACACTGACCAAAACTTGTCACCAGAATCGAATGCAATAATAGTATGGTGGATAAAATACTTTGGTAATATGAGATATGCCAAGAAGGTTAGGTTAGCTCTTGCCTTGCTGGTAGTACTGGTCGCGCTGGTTGTCAAGGTATTGTGGTGGAACCTCGACTCCAGAATCTACCGAAACACAAACAATACAAGAAAGGAATAAATAACACGAATACAAGGTGCAATGCACAATCATGATGATATGGACATATTATGCATTGAAAAGGTATTGGGCATGTCCCACAAGTTAAATGGAACCCCCAAATTAAATATTGCAATTAACGGGTTAAAACTCCATCTTTAACTTAGTGAATTAGGTGAATATCCAAAATGTCCAGTACTGAATTATGAGGTAAATATGCATTAAAATGACATTATTTGATAGATATTAACCCACTGATCGATTTGGTACCTTGTTTGCATTTTTCCGATTAACGGTGAAGAAATAGTGATTTAAACGGTTAAGCAATTTTAAATCATTTTAACCAATTCGAAAATGACATCAAAGTAAAAGTTATTTGCATGCTGTGATATTAACATAGGTAGATAGCATTTGCTTTGCTGGTCATTTTGGTATATCATTTGCAATTTTTGAAGTAATATTCACCGAGTTATGATTTATTCAAAAAGGGATTTAAATCTGCCATTTCAGTCATTTTTGGTCAACAGCACTAAATTTAATTATCCAACTCTCTCAAATGGCACAAAGTGGTAGTCCATTGTCCACTGATCATTTTGAGCTATTGAACACAATTTTTGGACAAGTAAAACTAAAGTTATGGAATTAACAAATTCAACATTATTTCTGCCATTTTAGTCTTCAGCAATTAAAGGCAATTTATTTTGACAAATTAAATTAACCAATGGTACTAACAGATAGACATTTTATTGCTGAGCATTTTGACATATTATTTGCAATTTTTGGACAAGTGGTTCAAAAGTTACGCCAATTCAAAGTTCAAATTAATTTCTGCCAATTTTACAAATTCCAGGAAATTGGCCCGAAACGATTTGCACCGTGGGCTGGGCTAGCTCGTGTCGCTGACCGGTGGGGCAGGGCCAGGCTGGCGTCCACGTCGGCGCTCAGGCCCAGTGGCAGGTTTGACCGGCGCAGGGCGGCCAGGACCGGCGCGAGCGCGCGGTCACCGACGGCGGCGTCGTGGATCGATTCGTCGAACGCGTGCACGAGGGTTCCAGGGAGGAGGCGCATTGCGCTCAGGAGCACGAGGGGAACTTGGTGGCGGCTGCGCGTGACCTATTGGTCACCGGAGGGACGCCGGCGACGAGCTACGGCGGCGACTCTAGTTCGGCCTAAGTGGAACCGGCGAAACAGAGGGGGAGGAACGAGGGGAGGGCGTCTCCGAGGACCGTGTGCTCACCCTGAGTACGTGCGTGAGGTCGGTGGTGGCAGAGGAGGGCCGACGGCGCCGGAATCGAGCTCGGACGGCGGCGGGTGGCGGCGGCGGAGACGGATTGATTCGCGCGAACGGCTGCGTCCTAGCACGCAGGGCTCGGGGAGGATGTAGAGGAGAGCACGGCGATTCTTATGCCCCAGGCCGATCTGCTCTGGGTGGTCGGCAACGTCGGCGACGAGCGGCGGCGGCTTGGTCAGCGCACGGCCATGGCGCGGTTCGGTTCTAGGGTTTCTGCAGGTGGGGGAAAAAGGAGGGGAGGAGGAGCATGCGGTCGTGGGAGGCCTCTTTAGCCTCCAAGGGGGCCAGGGGAGCGAGGGAGCCGCGACAGTGGCGACGAGGTCCATCGGCAACGGTGGCGGTCGAGGACGCGGTCGCTACAGCGTGAGGAAGACGGCGACTTTGCAAAAACCCCCCTGCCTGCCTTTTTCTTTTTTGGTTTTATTTCTTTAATTGAAACAGCAGACTTTTCTATTTAATTGAGGCCCTTAATTAATTTTAAAAATTCTGCAAAAATTCACAGAGCCAACATATATTATTTAGAACCTGTGGTAAAAATTTCAGCCCATTTGGAAAATATTTTATGTGTTAACATTTTAGGATTTGCTCTCTTGTGTTTTAGGGTTTTACCCAGATATTTGAATTTTGATAAAGCACTAAATTGGACAACAATTATATTTGTTGTTGCAGGAACTTCCTGGATAAATATGTTTCTTCGTTTTGCAACTTTGTTCACCATTTACATCATCCATTTGGTTTCTCAATTATTGCCCCTTTATTGTCTCATGTGAAGCAAAATGGATGAGGGATGCTATGATGCAAATGAGATGCAAAAGTGAAAATTTTTACTCATATTTTGTGGGTCCAAAAGTGGGGCTGTTACAACTCTATCCCCCTTACAGGAATCTCGTCCCGAGATTCTAGGCTTGAGTGAAGAAGGCGGGGTATTCCTGACGGAGGCTAGTTTCACGTTCCCAGGTTGCTTCGTCTTCAGAATGGTTAGACCACTGGATTTTGAGGAACTTGATGGATTTATTGCGAGTCTTCCTTTCCGCTTCATCCAAGATGCGGACAGGATGCTCACGGTAAGTCAGATCTTCCTGAATATCCAACTCTTCATGATTGACCCCACGAATAGGATCCTTAAAGCAACGACGGAGTTGAGAGACGTGGAACACATCATGCACATCCAGGAAATTCTCTGGGAGCTCCAGTTGATAGGAGAGATCACCTCGCTTACCCAAGACAGTGAAAGGACCAACAAAACGAGGTGCCAATTTTCCCTTGATCCCGAAACGACGAACGCCTCGGAGGGGAGAGACTCGAAGATAGGCTTTGTCACCAATTTCATAGTGAACCTCCTGATGATGCTTATCATAGTAGCTCTTCTACCTAGACTGGGCAATCTTGAGATTTGCTCGAATGACACGGACCTTTTCTTCTGCCTCATTGATCACATCAGGACCGAAGAGTGACCTCTCTCCGGTTTCAGACCAATTCAGCGGAGTTCGACACTTTCTCCCGTAGAGAACCTCAAAGGGAGCCATTTGCAAACTGGCTTGATAGCTATTGTTGTAGGAGAACTCGGCGAGGGGAAGGTATTGTTCCCAACCCTTGCCGAAGGAGATAACACAAGCCCGAAGCATATCCTCGAGAACTTGGTTGACCCTTTCAGTTTGGCCATCGGTTTGAGGATGGTAAGCTGTACTGAAATTGAGACGGGTTCCCATAGTAGTTTGGAAACTCTGCCAGAATTTGGACACAAACAGGCTTCCACGGTCGGTGATGATCCTTAAGGGAACCCATGCAAAGGAACAATCCGGGCCATATACAACTCAGCTAGTTAACGGAGGTGATATCCTCGCGAACAGGGAGGAAATGGGCGACCTTGGATAGACGATCAATGACTACCCAGATAGCATTATTTCCCTTTTGAGACTTTGGGAACCCAGTGATGAAGTCCATGCCAACCTCATCCCATTTCCACTCGGGAATGGCTATAGGGCGAAGAGTACCGGCTGGCCTTTGATGTTCCGCCTTCACACGGCGGCAGACGTCGCATTCAGCGACATACTCGGCGATCTCGCGCTTCATGCAGGACCACCAGAATTGAGGGCGAAGATCCAGGTACATCTTGGTGCTACCCGGATGAATGGAGATGGGTGACTCGTGAGCTTCGGAGAGGATCAACTCTTTTGTATTCCCGCTCTTGGGCACCACCAGACGGGTACCAAAGTAGACGACACCATTGTCATCAACCGAGAAACATTTGGCTTTTCCATTGGCTATCTTCTCCTTGATCTCGAGGATTTCAGCATCATTTTGCTGGGCGGCCTTGATATCATCCTCGAGGGTGGATTTGATCTCTAAATTGGCCAAGTATCCGGAGGGAACAATCTCCAGATTCAAACGTGCGAATTCTTCATGAAGAGCGGGCTGAGCTCGCTCAATCATCAGGGTATTGCAATAAGACTTGCGGCTTAGGGCATCGGCCACAATGTTGGCCTTGCCTGGCTGATAGTTGAGGGTCACATCGTAGTCCTTGATTAACTCCAACCATCTTCTCTGCCGAAGGTTCAGATCCGGTTGAGTGAAAAGGTACTTCAGACTTTGATGGTCAGAGAAGATCTCACAACGATTACCCAACAGGTAGGGCCTCCATTGCTTTAGAGCATGGACCACAGCAGCAAGCTCTAGATCATGGGTAGGGTAGTTTTGCTCATGTGGTTTGAGTTGACGGGAAGCATATGCGACAACATGCCCTTCTTGCATCAATACACAGCCCAAGCCCTGGAGTGATGCATCACAATAGACGACGAAATCCTTGTCGGTGTCTGGAAGGACAAGCACAGGAGTGGTCGTGAGTTTGACTTTTAGGGTTTGGAAGCTTTCTTCCGCTTTGTCCGTCCAGACGAACTTCTTGTCCTTCTTGAGAAGGTCGGTCAAGGCTTTGGCTATCTTGGAGAAACCTTCGATGAATCGGCGGTAGTATCCCGCTAACCCAAGGAAGCTGCGGATGTCCTTGACAGACTTTGGGGTAGGCTAATCCAGGATTGACTGAATCTTGTCAGGTATAACGGACACTCCGTAAGCTGACACCACATGACCTAGGAAGACGAGTTCCTTTAGCCAGAATTCACACTTTGAGAACTTAGCATAGAGGCGATGTTCGCGGAGCTTGGTCAGAACTAGGCGAAGATGCTCATCATGCTCTTCATCGGTTTTGGAGTAAACGAGGATATCATCAATGTAGATGATGACGAACTTGTCAAGATATTCGTGGAAGATCGAGTTCATTAGCCTCATGAAGGTAGCCGGAGCATTGGTGAGGCCGAAAGACATGACGATATACTCATACAACCCATAACAGGTAGTGAATGCCGTTTTTGGAATATCCTCCTTCCGGATTTTGATCTGATGGTAGCCTGACCGCAGATCCATCTTGGAGAACACGGTTGCACCCGCTAACTGATCGAAGAGATCATTCATTCGGGGAATAGGATACTTGTTTTTGATGGTCACCGCATTCAGAGGGCGGTAATCAACAACCAGACGAGGAACATTGGTATCCCTCTTCTTGACAAAGATGACAGGGCAACCCCAGGGGGAACTACTAGGCCGAATGAATTCCTTTTCCAACAGTTCATCTAGTTGTTTCTTTAGTTCAGTCAACTCTTCTGTCGGCATTCGGTACGGCCTCTTGGAAATCGGGGTAGTCCCGGGAACCAGTTCAATAACAAACTCAACAGTTCGATCTGGCGGCATGCCAGGCAATTCTTCAGGAAAGACGTCGGGAAAGTCACACACCACACCTATCTCATGCATTTCAGGCGGGTTGATACCTTCCATAAAGTAGAGGCTGATCTCCGGAGAGAGAGGAGCGGTAGCGGTTGGAATTTTGGAGTAAGGGGACAGGTAGGTCACTGGTCCGAAAGTAGGGTGAACCACTGTGACAGACTTGGCAGCACAATTTAAATTGGCCTGGTATTTGACTAGCCAGTCCATACCCAGAATAACATCTATTCCAACTGACTTCAGGGCGATCAGCTGGAAGGGAAAAGGACATCTGCCTAAGCATATCTGGACTTCCGGAGTAATCCAGTTAGTTAGCCAACTAGATCCCGGTGTTTTAACCTTTAGAGGGGAGTTCATGTTCAAGAACTCTATTTGGTGGCTAACTGCGAAAGCTATGGATATGAATGAATGCGATGCACCAGAATCAAACAAGACCGTAGCTGGATATCCATTAATTCGGAGCTCACCCAGGAGAACACCGGGGTCCTCTTCAGCGGCTTCAGCAGAGACGTGGGTTAGACGACCACGGCTAACAGTCGCAGCCTTGGCAGCGGGTGTGGGAGGTGCTGGTGCAGGTGTAGAGCCCCTGGCCTTCTGAGGACACTCACTGGAGTAGTGACCAGGCTGACCACAGGCGTAGCAAGTGAGCCCTGGCGGTGCAGGCGGACGAGGACGGAACCCACTTCTAGCCGCACCCACAGTCGATGTAGCTGGGAGAGGCGGAGGTGGCTTGTGTCCTGTAGGCTTGGGCACGAAAGGAGCACGGGGCACCGAGCTGAACGGCACGAAGACCCTGCGTTTCTTGGCTTCAGAAGAGGAGGAGCCCTGGTGGTCCACTGGAGCTGACTTCCTGGAGGACTCTAGCTCCTTCCTACCTTGCTCCAGGGTGAGAGCCTGGTTGTACAGCTCCTGGAAGGACGGGAACTTGAAGGGCAACAGCTCATAACGAAGCTGCGGATTCAGTCCCTTGCGGAACAGATATTGCCGGTCCTCATCATTGGTCACATCCCGTGGGGCGTAGCGAGACAGGTGATTGAACTCCCGCCCATAAGCTTGGAGATCCATCCGTCCCTGGTTCAGATTCAGGAACTCCCTTCTTTTCAAGTCCATGACTGGCTGGGGGATGTAAGCTGCACGGAAGGCAGTGCGGAATTCCTCCCAGGTGAACACATGACCAGCAGCAGACATTGCCACATGGCTTTCCCACCAAGAGCCAGCGGCTCCCATCAGAAGGTAGGTTGCGAAATTCACTTGTTCCGCAGCCGGAACATGTAGCGCGGCAAACTTGCGCTCAAGGGCACGCAGCCAATCATCATCATCCAACGGCTCCTTGGCATAGGCGAAGGTGGGAGGCTGGGACTTCAGGAAGTCGTTGAGATTGTTACATTCAGTATTTCTCCGAGCCCCTTGCTGCACTAACTGCGTGAGAAGATTCTCATTGCGCAGACGGCCCTCCTCGATGATCATCAGTACCTCCGCCATAGAGGGTGGCGGCGGTAGCTCAGGGTTGCTGTTTTCACCACGACGGGTAGGAGCCATTCTGAAGAGTGTAACAAGGACACAGTTAGTATCCATCCCAGACTAAGCGACCACGGAAGGCAACAATTTAGCAGGAATGAGCAAGGAAGAACATGTATCATCACATCAACATGGCAAGAAATAATTGAACTTAGCAAACATTAGCCAGTCGGAATAAAACCCATTAAGTGGTTCAAGTACAAGCTCACAAGCTTTTAGTACGCATTACACGAATGGGAAGAACGGATGATACAAGTCATTAGGTTCGATACAACAAATCTAGCTCGAAGGGGAAACCACTACAGATAGTGGGTATCTTGCTCATCACGCGGGAAAGCAAGATACGATACAAGGTACCCGCAGACACAGGTCTCCTAGAAGTACTGAGCACTCTCCGGGAGACGCACTGAGCGAGTGCGGAAACGGCGTGCACTTGCTGGCTGGTCAACATACGGCGGCGTGTGGACGTCGCCCCCGGCGGCTCGAGCAGGTCCTCGTGGTGGAACGGTGCCACCCACTCTTGGGCTGCTCATGAAGTTGGGCAGCTCCATTGGTAGCGGTGAAAGGAGATCTTGGGAAACTATCCCAGCATTGACATAAGGCTCCAAAGCCCTCAGAGTGCTCCGGTGACTATCACGGGCAGCCACCGTGTATAGGTACCACTGACGGGCACGAAGGTTCAACGCCCTGACCATTTCGATAAGAGCTCTGTGACTGGGGTCTGGCTCGGTGGCTGGGTTGGAGTACCTGGCCACATAGCAGCCTTCCAGACCGGCCTCCGCAGCAGGGAAGTGATAAAAGTCGGAAATTGGGTTATCCAGATAATCACAGTCTTTGCGGTACACGGAGAGGCCGTTGAACGCAGCCTCTTGAACAGCCTGCTCCACGGTCATGCCCACACCGACACTCTGGTGCTGGACACCGTTTCCATCCGGAGTCAGGACGCGGGCTTCACAGAAGAATTGCCCCTGTCCGTACGGCATGTGCTCCTCGTACACGACGTACTCAGGGTACCAAGGGCAACCCTGGCTGGCTAAGGCAGTGGCAAACAAGGCGGGAAACCCGCGGACACCCTCACAGCGAGTCAGACAGACAACAAGTCCAGAATGCGTCATCTGTAGCAATAACAGAACAGTTCAACAGTTAGGAACGGAAATGATACTCAAGAATTAACCTAGACGGTAAGAACCCAACCCCGAGAACCTAACTTTGATTCAACTGTAAAACAAATTGAGGTAAGGTGACTCAGAATTAGAGCGAGTTGGATAAGGAGTAAAAAGAATCCTAAGATGGTTTTCACAACTTATTTTATTTCATAAATAATTTTTACTACACTAGACTCAACTTCGGCCAATAGAGCGGGTTTCCTACAGGCAGTCCTGCTCTGATACCAATTTGTAGCGCCCCGACCCCAGAACTATACAGTGGAACGTTGTGTAACCGGTCATGCTACACAATTGAGGGTTACTGGGTTTACCAATCCCAGGCCAAAACTCATTGGCAGGTGTGCTCGGAATGGATCATCGGCACACAACACCTCAATCATGCCATAAGCTCAGACATCGCTTCCATGTATAGTAAAGAGACCGAGACTTGTGGAACGAACTGGCACATCACAGACTCTACGACACAAAGATATCATAGTTCAACTCATATAATTGAGAAAGATAGCAAATGAAACATCAGAGGTCACTGACCCATCATTACAACAAGCGGAAGGAAATTAAAGTTGTCTAAACAACAAGATCCAAATTATGGACTAAGAGGCCTACAGATAAACATCCCGTTCCAGCCTGTTCCATGACGTCCCAAGCTGCCACCTGGGAACCCCAGACTACTCGTCGATGTCAACGTAGAACCCACCTTCCTGTTCGGTGACGTCCTCCTCTGAAACAAGTAATAAGCAACAAAGCAAGGCTGAGTACGATGTACTCGCAAGAATTAGTAGGGCGATATAGGCCCGATGCTGACGGAGGCTGCAAAGCTATATAAGTGGTTGTTTTGCATAAAGCTGGTTTTGTTTCCTTCCGAAGACTAGGACTCATGAAATCGTCTAATCAGAAGGTTTTCACAAGGGGATAAGAGGGTAACACTTTTCTCTTCGGTTCACGGGGAACCTACTGTATTCAACAACTCCACCTATCTCCACCAAGGCACTCCCTCTAATCTCCCTCGAGGAAATGAACCTTTTATCACACGTTGATTATGCAACCTCTAGCTGCCATTTAATTAAAGATCAGGTTCAGGTTTTCTATGAGCTAATCCGCCTTTCCCAAGATTTTGTCCATAACCGTGGACACGGCTTTTCGAAAAGATTAAACCCTACAGGGGTGTACTGTTTTTAGCCACCGGTACCGTCCGACCCCTTGCCTAGCTATTAGCTCTCTTCCGGGGAAAGCCGGCAGGGCGGGCGCGGTTAAACCTTTACAAAGTATGGGACTATCCAAGGGTCATCGTGACGACAGGACAAGTTCAGCGCCTATTTCAACACCCTGCCCCATCGCCACTCCTGTCACCATCATCATCATCATCTTATTTTTCATCACCAGACACACACTCGCAAATGGAAAGCGCAAACTAGAGGACCCTTGGATACGCCCGCACTAATTATTCGGTTAGTAAGGGGCCCATACCCCCACCGATGGTAGCACGCTCGGTTCTTGGTTCTAGCTAAAAGCACTCTCAGCCTAGGCGGCAAGAATGAGACAAAACACCAACGACCTTGTTGGCAACTCATCCCAGCCTTCTTAGCAATTTATTATCAACACAAGTCTCCACCACTGTCCGAACATTCCATTCAATTCACAAGTATGGAAAAAATCAACGGACAACTTAAGCATTCGACTAAGCATGGCTAATCATATCTAAGCATGACATACAACAGATATGAATTATCTCAGGCCAACACTTCAACCTATGATTCATAGGAGGGGAAACAGATAATGGTTCAGGGAGCATGCAAGTGATAGGATATTCTATACACTAACCAAAACTTGTCACCAGAATCGAATGCAATAATATGGTGGATAAAATACTTGGGTAATATGAGATATGCTAAGAAGGTTAGGTTAGCTCTTGCCTTGCTGGTAGTGCTGGTCGCGCTGGTTGTCAAGGTATTGTGGTGGAACCTCGACTCCAGAATCTACCGAAACACAAACAATACAAGAAAGGAATAAATAACACGAATACAAGTTGCAATGCACAATCATGATGATATGGACATATTATGCATTGAAAAGGTATTGGGCATGTCCCACAAGTTAAATGGAACCCCCAAATTAAATATTGCAATTAACGGGTTAAAACTCCATCTTTAACTTAGTGAATTAGGTGAATATCCAAAATGTCCAGTACTGAATTATGAGGTAAATATGCATGAAAATGACATTATTTGATAGATATTAACCCACTGATCGATTTGGTACCTTGTTTGCATTTTTCCGATTAACGGTGAAGAAATAGTGATTTAAACGGTTAAGCAATTTTAAATCATTTTAACCAATTCGAAAATGACATCAAAGTAAAAGTTATTTGCATGCTGTGATATTAACATAGGTAGATAGCATTTGCTTTGCTGGTCATTTTGGTATATCATTTGCAATTTTTGAAGTAATATTCACCGAGTTATGATTTATTCAAAAAGGGATTTAAATCTGCCATTTCAGTCATTTTTGGTCAACAGCACTAAATTTAATTCTCCAACTCTCTCAAATGGCACAAAGTGGTAGTCCATTGTCCACTGATCATTTTGAGCTATTGAACACAATTTTTGGACAAGTAAAACTAAAGTTATGGAATTAACAAATTCAACATTATTTCTGCCATTTTAGTCTTCAGCAATTAAAGGCAATTTATTTTGACAAATTAAATTAACCAATGGTACTAACAGATAGACATTTTATTGTTGAGCATTTTGACATATTATTTGCAAATTTTGGACAAGTGGTTCAAAGTTACGCCAATTCAAAGTTCAAATTAATTTCTGCCAATTTTACAAATTCCAGGAAATTGGCCCGAAACGATTTGCACCATGGGCTGGGCTAGCTCGTGTCGCTGACCGGTGGGGCAGGGCCAGGCTGGCGTCCACGTCGGCGCACAGGCCCAGTGGCAGGTTTGACCGGCGCAGGGCGGCCAGGACCGGCGCGAGCGCGCGGTCACCGACGGCGGCGTCGTGGATCGATTCGTCGAACGCGTGCACGAGGGTTCCGGGGAGGAGGCGCATTGCGCTCAGGAGCGCGAGGGGAACTTGGTGGCGGCTGCGCGTGACCTTTTGGTCACTGGAGGGACGCCGGCGACGAGCTACGGCGGCGACTCTAGTTCGGCCTAAGTGGAACCGGCGAAACAGAGGGGGAGGAACGAGGGGAGGGCGTCTCCGAGGACCGTATGCTCACCCTGAGTACGTGCGTGAGGTCGGTGGTGGCAGAGGAGGGCCGACGGCGCCGGAATCGAGCTCGGACAGCGGCGGGTGGCGGCGGCGGAGACGGATTGATTCGCGCGAACGGCTGCGTCCTAGCACGCAGGGCTCGGGGAGGATGTAGAGGAGAGCACGGCGATTCTTATGCCCCAGGCCGATCTGCTCCGGGTGGTCGGCAACGTCGGCGACGAGCGGCGGCGGCTTGGTCAGCGCACGGCCATGGCGCGGTTCGGTTCTAGGGTTTCTGCAGGTGGGGGAAAAAGGAGGGGAGGAGGAGCATGCGGTCGTGGGAGGCCTCTTTAGCCTCCAAGGGGGCCAGGGGAGCGAGGGAGCCGCGACAGTGGCGACGAGGTCCGTCGGCAACGGTGGCGGTCGAGGACGCGGTCGCTACAGCGTGAGGAAGACGGCGACTTTGCAAAAACCCCCTGCCTGCCTTTTTCTTTTCTGTTTTTATTTCTTTAATTGAAACAGCAGACTTTTCTATTTAATTGAGGCCCTTAATTAATTTTCAAAATTCTGCAAAAATTCACAGAGCCAACATATATTATTTAGAACCTGTGGTAAAAATTTCAGCCCATTTGGAAAATATTTTATGTGTTAACATTTTAGGATTTGCTCTCTTGTGTTTTAGGGTTTTACCCAGATATTTGAATTTTGATAAAGCACTAAATTGGACAACAATTATATTTGTTGTTGCAGGAACTTCCTGGACAAATATGTTTCTTCGTTTTGCAACTTTGTTCACCATTTACATCATCCATTTGGTTTCTCAATTATTGCCCCTTTATTGTCTCATGTGAAGCAAAATGGATGAGGGATGCTATGATGCAAATGAGATGCAAAAGTGAAAATTTTTACTCATATTTTTTGGGTCCAAAAGTGGGGCTGTTACAAGTATCTGGGAGAGCTTTTAATTCAAAAACAGGATCTCCTTTTGGAGGCGTGGGCGTCCCCAACGATTCCACAGGTAGATCATGTTTTAGAATAGCCGGCTGTCTAAAGAAGCCTTCATTAATTTTTTCCCTTTCCTGCATAAACATATCATTCTCGTGCTCCTCCATAAATTGATGCAAAGGATCGTTAGGAGGCACAACAATAGAAGCAATTCTTTCAATAATTAGATCCTCATTAGGTAATTCTTTATCATAACGATGCCTAGCAAATTTGGAAAAATTAAATTCATACGGTTCTCCAGCGAATTGAACAGCGACCTTTTCTTTCTTAAAGTCTATAACAGCAATACAAGTATTTAAGAAAGGTCTACCAAATATGATAGGACAAAATTTATCTTTAACTGACCCCAAAACAAGGAAATCAGTTTGTTAGCACCCGTTTTTGGCAGGTCCCGGGGTCGAGCTCACTTAAGGAAAGGAAGACCTGGCAGAAGTTAACCCGGCGGGAGTTAACCCGGTTTTGGTCAGAAACCGGGTCACAGGTTCAAGCTCACTCGGAAGATGGACGACTCGGAGAGGACTTGGGATGATGACCCGGCAGGAGTTAACTCGGCAGGCAGAACCCGGCTTACTCGGGACCCGGTGCAGGTTAGACTCGAAGGTTCCTGAAGATTCCATAAGCCACATCAGAGAAGCCGGACGCGAGGAGGTTTAACACTTGCCAAAGCCCAAAGCAAAGGTTGGTGGCGCCAGAAGGAGTTCGGGTTCAACCCAGAAGGAAAAGGTGGCTTTCCAAAAGGAACCAGAGGTGTCCAGCATGAATCCGGCCAGGAGTCTTACCTAATATAGAAGTAGAAACCGACCTAGTTCATGAGTTGTAATCCGTGTAGAAGTACAATTGCTTGTACGGAAAGTCCAGCCGCCTCGCTATATATATATGTAAGAGGTGACGGCCGATTGAAATTAAGCAAACAATCAATACCAAACCCTACTTTTTACCCTCAAACCCTTGTTCCTGCTTCCGTTGTTCGGCGACTTCGAGAGATTTCGACGAATATCGACAATCGAGTTGAGAGCAGTCTAATCCGGCTTAACTCAGCCAATCGTCGCCGGCTTCCTCCGACGGGGTCCCTCCCGAGGGGCTGGGGCGTCTGGTTCTAAAAGAACCGGCTTGCTGTCTTGCGTATCGCGCTGCAGGTCGGTCTCCCACGGGGCGAGTTGTGGAGTATCTCCCCCGGCACCGTGGGTACACGAGGACGTGTTCATGTGACGCATTTTAGCCCGATGAGCCCGAACATCGGACAAACGACCGATGAGCCCGAATAGGGAAAACCGGATTGTTAACGCCTTGCCTTGTCCGACTCCGATCCGAAGTTCACCCTACCCAGTAGGTCAGACGGGACCAGCGGTGCAACTTCCGGGACGTGAGTCAATGCTGAATTCAAATTCGGCTCCTGGGATGCAATCCGGCCCTGTGACCAATTCTGCTCCTGGTCCGAGTCAATCGGCCAATATGGACGATTTAGTGGTATAATTCAATAGGAAATTGGACCAGATAGCATATGACAAACTCGGAGTTAGGCTGAGACCTAGGACCTACACAAACCCTATCCCGAGTATTTTGATTTACAACCCTACCCACCTGGCTATAGAGTTCCCGAGTTTTCTAAGTTTAATGGGGTGGATAACAAGTCGACATGGGAGAATATTAGTCAATATTTAGCTCAATTAGGTGAGGCTAATCATGATCATATCAAAGTTCGCCTGTTCTCTTTGTCGCTAACCGGGGTTGCATTTTCTTGGTTTTCGGCTTTAGCTCCTAATTCTATTCACACTTGGTTTCATTTAGAGCAAAAGTTTCATGAGCACTTCTGTGCCGGGGAGATCGAGTTAAAGTTGTCCCATCATACGTCGGTTAGGCAGAAGCATGATGAATCGGTATCCGATTACATCAAGAAATTTAGAAACACCAGAAACCGATGTTATAGCTTGGTGATAACCGAGAGAGATATGGCCTACTCAGTTTTCAACGGGTTAAGGGCATATCTGAGAGAAAAGCTAGAAGCACACGAGTTCTCCTCTGTCGGTCAAGTTCAGGAGAGAGCTCTGGCTCATGAAAACCGAGTCAACGAGTCTAAAGACTTGCATCGGGTGAACAGGGGTCGGCTTAACACTATCGAATATGATGTCGACTTCGGTGATGAAACCGATGTATACGTAGCCGAGTTTGTTTGGCCGAGTAAGGCCAAACCCTATACATGTGATGACCTAAAGCCGGTTCGTAAAAGCCGGGATGAAGAGGTAAAGTGTACTTTTGACGTAGGCAAATGTGATAGAATATTTGATGCCTTGCTGAAAGATAAAATAATCCGAGTTAACCATGTTATGCCGTCTCCTGATGAATTAAGGCGACGTGCTTATTGCAAGTATCACAATTCTTTCTCTCATGCTACTAATGATTGCAATGTCTTTCGTCGACAGATTCAATCGGCCCTCAATGATGGACGATTAAGCTTTGCCGGCATGGCCATTGACACACAGCCGTTCCCAATGAACGTGCTAGATCTTGAGGGAAAGAAGGTTCTTCTTCGGCCAGAAGCGGCCGAAGGCGCTAATAAATCTAACGTGGTTATTGGTGAGCCCCGGAAAGAAGCCGGTGTCAAGGAATCAAGGAGAGAGATCACATTGACCCGGCAACCCGATGGAAAGGAGGTTATCAAGGTCACCGTCAAGAACTCCACACTCGGGGGGCAGCAACCACCAGCAAGAGAATCCGGAATCCGGAATCCAGAACTCGGGGGGCAACCTCGGTTCATGAAGCCCAAGAACCCGGAAGTCGGCAAATGGAAAACGAATCAAGTTGAATACAAGCCAAAGAAGATCAAGCCGACTTTCGATATGTTGCTAAACAAATATGTGCGCCAGGCCGGGTCTATGGTAACCCGGCAATATGGGAAGCGACCGAGGTCACCATCTACCGAGAGAAGCTACCGGCATCAAGAGTCGGCTGGGGAGTTTAAGCGTCAAGCAACCCGGCAAAGTGTGCAAAGCTGACTCGTGTATCCGGGTAATTCCTCCTATTGGCGAGTCAAGGAGCAAGGATCCAAGGCAGCCAGCATAGAGAGGAGGGTGGTCCCGAACGATTCATTGGTCATTGGGACGCATGTGTTAAAGCTGAAGGACCCGGTTACAAAGCCGGCAGATGATAAGCCGATACTTGCTATCGTGCCTAAAGCAATATAAACCTTCCACAACCCTCCACCAAATGTTTTTTTGCTCAACTTAGCAAACCAATAAACTTGAACTTCCAAATTGTTCAGGAAGTTCCAAGTGTGCATGTTAAATTCATTCGATGAAGCAATTCCCTATTAAGTAAGGAAATAAATTTGACAATTCAAATTGGCTTAATTCAATTTCTATTTTTGAAACCAAGTTAAACATTTCAAAAATTCAAACTAAAATCATGGGGAGCTTCAATGTTATTGTTAGAGCCTCCATGAATATTTCCATTATTTTTGGAAATGTTTAAGTGCTTCAATTAAATACAAATTGGAAATTGTCAAAAATACTTTTAATTAAACATTGTGAACAAATGTTGGCCAAAACATTTTATTTCGCCTCACCAATTTTTGTGGAGCACCTAAAGATCAAGTGGAGCCCACATGAATTTTTGTGGATTTTATAAAAATGCTTAGTGCCCCATTTAAATCACTAAAGGCTGCTGAACTTAAAAGAAAAAGGAAAAATTCAAAAACCTGACAGTGGGTCCCCACTGTCAGTCTCACCTCTCTCCTCCCTCTCCCTCACTGTGGTGCCATGGCACTGGCGCCATGCCCAGTTGCCGGCCGAGCTGCCCCATGTCGCCGTGGCCCGTGGACGATTAGGAGAGCCCATGCGGCGCACCTGCTCCCCCTCTCTGTCCCTGCCCCTTTTCCCCCTTTTTCCCGGATCGAGCTCGACGCTCAGCTCGCTTCCGCGCCCGACGACGACCGCTGCTGTTAGCCGCCGTATCGCCGCCAAGCGGAGCCGTCCCAAGCAAACCGACGTCGGCAGAACGCGTCGCCACCTCCTCCTCTCCCTCCCGGTGTGAAGAATCGATCCGAGGCCTCCTGGAATCGACGGCCGCGTCCTCGACATGCCCAACTCCGTCCGCCGCTCGCCGCTCCCGTCCTCGACGGTTTCCGGTCGCCGTGGTCGTCCCTGTCCACCCCTAGCCACACCAACGTTTTCCCTGGTAAGAACCGCGTCGATTTAGCTCCCCCCGCTCCCCACTCCCCTCTCGCCGTCGAATTTCACCGTCGGTCGCTGCCGGCGTCCATCTCCGAGCGCCCGGCCTGGCCGCTGTTTGGGCCGGCCTGAGGCCGGAGGCCTCGGGCTGGTGCCCGGCCTTAGCGCCCGGCCTGGGCCAGCATTGGGCCGGACGTTTCGGCCACCCACCCGGCCGTCTGCCCAGCCTGGGCCGGCCAAGGGCCGGTGGCTTCGGGCCACCCCCCGTCCTTTTGCCCGGCCTGGCCGGCTTGAGGCCGGCCTGCCTGTTTTTGGAGTTTCCTTTTTGGAAATTAAAATGAAATTTTAATAATTGATAACTATTTGAGTTTTAATCCAAATTTGACAAATCAAATACCAAAATGTTCAGAAAAACAAACCCTATGCGTTAGAATCATTGGAATAGTCTTTTGAAGTTATAATCTTGTTGTTTATTTAAGAATCCCTAAAATGGGTTAATTAATGCCAATTTAGGAGAATCTTAACTTATTAAATATTGATCCAAAAATTATGAATAATATATCAAGGTGATCAACACTTTAAATGCAAGCAAACCATGCTAATATCACATCATGATCACAAATATTTATTTGATGTTATTCATAATTGGTTTAAAAGAATTAAATTCCTTTAATTATTTAATTATTTTGGGTATCGATAGATTCCGGAGTTGAGGTCACCCCGACCTATCCCGACGAGCCGTACTACACGCCCCGGCAGCAAGGCAAGAGATAACCTAACCTTCTTGGCATCTAGCATCCTACTGTTTTACAAACTTATTTTATCCACCACAATATTGCATGCGTTTCCAATGCCTCTTTTGATCAAAATATAGAGAATCGTATGAATGCATGTTTATTCCCGACCCAATACATGTATCCCCACCTATTAACCCTAGGTTTGATGTGTTGGCCGGAGACAATAATTAATTGTTGTTTTATATGCTTAGCAATGTTTAGCCATGCTTAGTTAAATGCTTAGATGTCCGTTATTTATTTCCATGATTTATGCAATTGATGGAATGATCGGACAATGTGGAGGTTGTTGTGGTACTTAATTAAAATGCTAAAAGGCTTGGATGAGTTGCCATCGGGGATGGTGTTTTGCCTCATCTTTGCCGCCTAGGCTGAGAGTGCTTTTAGCTAGAACCAAGAACCGAGCGTGCTTCCAACGGTGGGGACATATGGAATCCCCTTTAAGTAAATAACTTGTGCGGGCGTATCCAAGGGTCCTCTGGTTCGGTTTTCCATTTGCGTGTGAGTGTGTGGTTGGAAAAAGGAATGATGAGGACGGTGGTGTTTAGGACGTGGCGATGGGGCAGGGTGCTGAAATAGGCACTGAACCTGTCCTGTGGCCACAAATGACTCTTGGATAGTCCCATGCAAGGTAAAGGTTTAACCGCGCCCACTCGCCGGCTTTCCCCGGAAGAGGGCCAATCAGGTGAGCCGGACGGTACCGGTGGGTAAATTAGTACACCCCTGCTGGGTAAATCTTTTCGAAAAGCCGTGTCCAGGGTTATGGACAAATCTTGGGAAAGGAGGATTTGCTCATAGAAAAGTATAACTTAATGATTTTTAAAATTTGGCAGCTAAAGGTTGCAACTCAACGTGTGTGTAAAAGGTTCATTTCCTCGAGGGTGATTCGAGGGAGTGCCTTTGGTGGAGATGAGAGTTGATTTTGGCTACAAGTTGGTTCGCCGAGAACCGAAGAGGAATAGATTACTCTCTTACCCCCTTTATAAAAACTATTCTGAGTAGACGAATGCCATGTGTCAATTATGTTTCGGTTTATGGAAATTAGCTTTATGCAAAAGAAATACAAATATAGCTTTAGAGCCTCCGTCAGCATTGAGCCTATATCGCCCTACTAAACTTGCGAGTACGTCGTACTCAGTCTCTCTTTGCTGCCTTTATATTTGTATTTCAGAGGAGGACGACACCGAGCAGTTGGTGGGTTCTTCGTGGACGTCGACTAGTAGTCCGGGGTTCCCAGGTGGCAGCTTGGGACCGTGGAACAAGCTGGCTAGGATTGTTTAATTGTAGACCTCTTAGGCCATATATTTGCATCGCGTTGTTAGACAACACTACCCGTTTCCGCTTGTTGTACTGATGGATCTGTGATCCCTTTTGTGTGTAATATTTGTATCTTCTCTTATATGAGTTGCTATATGCTTTTGTGTCGTAGAGTCTGCACTGTGCCAGTTGTTCCACAAGTCTCGGTCTCTTAACTATGCGTGATAGCGATGTCTGAGCTTATGCCATGATCGGGGTGTTGTGTGCCGATGATCCATTCCGAGCACACCTGCCAAAGGTTTTGGCCTGGGATTGGTAAACCCAGTAACCCTCGATTGTGTAGCATGACCGGTTGCACAACGCTTCACTGTATAGTTCTGGGGTCGGGGCGCTACAAGTTGGTATCAGAGCAGGACTGCCTGTAGGAAACCCTTTCTATTGATCGATGTCGAGTCTAATTGAAAATTATTTCTAACCTAAAAATGAGTTGTGAAAACCTTCTTAGGATTCTTTTTACTCCTCATCCAACTCGCTCTACTCTGATTCTTACCTCTATTTGTTTTATGCTTGCTGTCGATGTTTAGGTTCTCGGGGTTTGGGTTTCTACCGTCTAGAGTCGACTCGAGTCCGTTGTATCCGTTTGCTATCGCCGCGATGACGTGATGTCACCGTGGTTGCCTAAATCTGTTTTAGTGTTGCCATCTTCAATATCTATATCTGGAAGCACCCTAATGATCTATCCTATCTGTCGAAGGTGTTTACTAACTATGTCATTGTTCCAATTCTTCAGAATGGCTCCTACCCGTCATGGGGAACAAAGAAATCCTGATGCACCGCCGCCACCCTCAATGGCGGAGGTTCTGATGGCCATCGAGCAAAACCGCCTGCGCAACGAGCATTTGCTCAAGCAGCTGGTGCAGCAAGGGGCCAGGAGGAACAACGACTGCACCACTCTCACCGAGCTCTTGCAGTCCCAACCTCCTACCTTCACCGAAGCTAAGGAGCCGCTTGATACGGATGATTGGCTCTGGGCTCTCGAGCGCAAGTTTGCCGCTCTTCACGTTCCGGTGGCGGAACAAGTCAATTTCGCCACCTATCTGCTGAATGGAGCCGCCGGCTCCTGGTGGGAGAGCCACGTGTCAATGTTTGACACGGGCCATGTCTTCACTTGGGCGGAATTCCGCGCCGCTTTCCGTGCGGCGTATATCCCCAAGCCCATCATGGACCTCAAGAGAAGGGAGTTCCTGGACTTAACCCAGGGACGCATGGACGTCCAAGCCTATGGGCGGGAGTTCAACCACCTCTCCCGTTACGCCCCTCGGGACGTGACGAATGATGAGGACAAGCAATACCTCTTCCGCAAGGGTCTCGCACCTCGTCTCCGATACGAGCTCCTACCCTTCAAGTTCACGTCCTACCAGGAGCTCTACAACCAGGCTCTCACTATGGAGCAGGGTAGGAAGGAGCTGGAGGCTTCCAAGAGGCCAGCTCCCACCGACAACCAGAGCTCCTCTTCTTTTGAGGGCAAGAAGCACCGGGTATTTGTGCCCTTCAGCGCTGTGCCTAAGGCACCCTTCGCGCCAAGGCCTTCCGGGTTTAGGCCACCTCCGCCTCGCCCAGCTACCTCGACCTTGGGTGCGGCTGGAAGTGGCTTCCGCCCTCCGCTGCCTCCTGCACCGCCAGGGCTCACTTGCTACCACTGTGGCGAGCCGGGGCACTACTCCAGGGAGTGTCCCCAGAAGGCACCAGCTACCTCAGCACCTGCACCAGCACCCTCTACACCAGCCGCCAAGGCCATGACCGTCAGCCGTGGCCGCCTGAACCACGTCTCGGCTGAAGGAGTTGAGGAGGACCCTGGAGTTCTCATGGGTACGCTTCGAATCAATGATTACCCTGCTTCAGTCTTGTTTGATTCTGGAGCATCGCATTCATTCATATCAATAGCTTTTGCACACAACCATCAAATTCCATTTGTGAACATGGACTCCCCGTTAGTGGTCAAGACCCAGGCTCTAGTTGGCACACAAAATGGGTTGCTCCGGAAGTCCAGATTACCATAGGCTATTGGTCTTTTCCGTTCCAGCTGATAGCACTGAAGTCAGATGGGCTAGATGTAATTCTGGGGATGGATTGGTTAGTCAAATATCAGGCCAACCTGGACTGTGCTGCCAAGTCTATCACCGTAATCCACCCAACCGTCGGGCTGGTGAGTTATTGGTCACCCTCGTCCGAAATTCCCTCCGCTGCCACTCCACTCTCATGGGAGATCAGCTTATGTTTCCTAGAAGGAACCACACCGCCAGAAATGAATGTAGTTGCGGTGGTGTGTGATTTCCCCGATGTTTTTCCAGAGGAATTGCCCGGCATGCCACCTGATCGCACCGTGGAGTTTGTGATTGAGTTGGTTCCGGGAACCGCCCCAATTTCCAAGAGGCCCTACCGTATGCCAACGGAAGAGCTAACTGAATTAAAGAAGCAACTTGATGAGCTGCTAGAAAAGGAATTCATCCGGCCGAGTAGCTCACCTTGGGGCTTCCCAGTCATCTTTGTCAAGAAGAGGGATACAAATGTTCCTCGACTGGTTGTTGATTACCGCCCCTTGAATGCGGTGACCATCAAGAACAAGTATCCCATTCCTCGAATAACTGACTTGTTCGATCAGCTGGCTGGTGCAACGGTATTCTCCAAGATGGATCTGAGGTCAGGCTACCATCAGATTAAAATCCGAAAGGAGGATATTCCAAAGACGGCTTTCACTACCCGCTATGGGTTATATGAGTACACCGTCATGTCCTTCGGCCTCACCAATGCTCCGGCTACATTCATGAGGCTGATGAACTCCATCTTCCACGAGTACCTCGACAAGTTTGTCATAATTTACATTGATGACATCCTTGTCTACTCCAAAACCGAAGAAGAACATGCTGAGCATCTTCGACTAGTCTTGACCAAGCTTCGAGATCACCGCCTCTATGCCAAGTTCTCCAAGTGCGAGTTTTGGCTGAAGGAGCTCATCTTTCTAGGTCATGTGGTGTCAGCTGCTATAGTAGCGGTGATACCAGACAAAATTCAGGCAATCCTGGATTGGCCAACTCCCAAGTCCGCCAAGGATATCCGAAGCTTCCTTGGATTGGCGGGTTATTACCGCCGATTCATCGAGGGCTTTTCCAAAATAGCCAAAGCATTGACTGACCTCCTGTAACAGCCCCAGATTAGTACCCTAAAATATGGGCCAATTTTTCGCTTTTTGTGTTGCATTGCATCATGGCATACATATTTAAAATTGCTAATATAGAAATAAAGCAACATTTGTAAAACAAAGGAAGCAAAACCCTTCCTCAAATTTCCAAAACTAAATGCTTTGCCCAAAATGGCCAAACCAACTTATTCTTGAATTTCCAAATTGTCCCGGAAGTTCTAAGAATATATTTTTTATAAATGCCAATCGAATAAATAAGGTATGAGAATTTAAATTGGCTTAATTCAATTCCTATTTTGGAACCAAATTAAACCTTCCAAAAATTCAAACTAAAATCATGGGAAGCTTCAATATTATTGTGAGAGCCTCCCTGGATAATTTCATTATTTTTGGACATATATAAATGCTCCAAATAAATACATTTTGGAAACTATCAAAAATGACTATAACTAAACCCTATGAACAAATGTGGTGCAAAACATTTTATTTTACCTCACCAATTTTTGTGGAGAACCTAGAGGTCAAAAGGAGCCTATATGAATTTTTGCACATTTTATAAAAATGTGTTGATGCCCCAATTAAATAGAAAAGGCTGCTGGTTTCAATTAAAAGGAAAAGAAAAGGGGAAATGTTTAAATTTCTGACCGGTGGGTCCCCCCTGCCATCCCCTCTCTCCCTCTTCACTGTGGCGCACAGGAGCATCACTGGCGCCACGACCGCCGTCGCCGTGGCTGTCTCTGCCGGCCCCCCCCCCTTTTCTCCCCTAGCAGTCAAGGAGGCCCCCCCTTGCGCCGTGCTCCTCCCCTCCTCACTCCCCCATGCCCTCTCTCTTTCTTCTCTCACGCGGGAAACCCTAGCCGGGCCACTGCCGTCGCGCTGCCGTCACGCACGCCATCGAGTCCGGCCACCCGAGCTCCGACCGACGGCGCCATCATCACCGCCTTGGAGTGCTGCACCTCCCCGCCGGCTGAATCGGGCCAGGACGCCCTCTACCACGACCGCGGCCGCCGTCCTTCCCCGCCTCCGGCCGCCGCGTCCGAGACCGATTTGTCGCCGTCCGGCCTCCCCACTCCTCGCCGTCGAGTTTTTCGCGTTCCTGGTGAGCCCACGCACCCCCTGGACACCCCCTCTCTCCTCCTCCTCCTCTGTGGCCTCGCCCCCGTGCGGGAGGCCGCCGGCCGTCCGCCATGGCACGGCATGTCGCGCACGCGCACGTCGTCTGACGCCAACCCTCCGTCCACCAGCACGCTCTAGAGCACCGCCCCGCCCGGCGCACGTTTGCACACACCCTTGACCGCGTAGCGTCGCCCGAACCACGTCGCCGCCGGTCGAGTCCCCGTCGGGTGCCGCCGCGCTCATGTCCCGCTTGTCCGGCCTGGACCCGGCCTCTCATTTGGCTTGGGCCGGCCACGGGCCGGACCGTTCGGCCACACTCCCGGCCTGGGAGCCCAGCCTGGGCTGGCCAAAGGCCGGGCCACTCGGGCTGGTGCCCGGCCTGCCTCCCGGCCCGGCCGGCTTGAGGCCGGCCTGTCTGAGAAAAAGGTTTTCCCTTTTTATGTTCTAAGTGAAATTAAAACTTTTGTATCTTTTCGAATATTGATCCAAAATTTGCAAATTAAATATGACAATGCTCAGAAAAACATTTCCTATCTTTGGGTAACATTGTTTTTCCCTTTTGTCTAAATAAAATTGCTGTGTTTTAAGAATTCCTAAAATGGGGTATTTAATACCCAAATTGGGAAATTCATAACTTTTTAAATAATTGTCCAAAAATTATGAATTAAATATCAAAGTGATCCACATGTCAAATGCTATCAAACCATGCACTCATCACATCATGATCACAAATTCTTATTTGATGTTATTCATAATTTGATTAAATCAATTAAATTTCAGTTATTTAATTAATTTGTCATTTATTCATCGGTACTCCGAAAATTACAAATAAATTACCGAAATGACCGGAGGAACGAAACCTATCCTTTCTTGTCATGTTCATGCATATTTGAGCCACCATTCTAATAATTTGATAATTTATTAAGAATGTGGCCATTAATATAAATATGGGGTTGGTTCCAAATAATTGCACTAATTATTTGGCTCCCCATTTAATGTTGCTATTCAATTTATATTATAATGATATTCTTGCATCAATTTGACATGTCATCATGTGATTGCGCATTGCACCTTGTGATCGTGTGATTTATGTGTTCTTTGTATTTCTCTTTTGGGTATCGATAGATTCCGGAGCCGAGGGTCTCTCTAATTACCCCGACGAGCAGTACTACGCTACCCGGCAGCAAGGCAAGAGATAACCTAACCTTCTTGGCATATAGCATCCTATGTTTTGATCAAATTATTTTATCCACCATAATATTGCATGCGGTTCAAAGGTCTCTTTTGGTAAACATAGAATCCTATGAATGCATGTTTCTTCCCCGAGCCAATCGCATGTATTCCTACCTATGAACCTTAGGTTGATGTGTTGGCCGGAGACAAATTATAATTGTTGTATTCATATGCTTAGCTATGCTTAGCCATGCTTAGTGGAATTGCTAGTTATGTCCGTTATTTAATTCCATAATTGTTGATATTGATGGAATGTTTCGGTCATGGTGGATAATGGAGATGCTTAATTAAAATGCTAAGAAGGCTTGGATGAGTTGCCCTCGGGGAGGGTGGTTTTCCTCATTCTTGCCGCCTAGGATGCGAGTGCTTTTAGCTAGAACCAAGAACCGAGCGTGCTGCCATTGGTGGGTGTATGGGCGCCTTACTGACCGAATAATTTGTGAGGGCGTATCCAAGGGTCCTCTAGTTTGCTATTTCCATTTGCCGTGTGTGTGAGCGGAAAAAGGATGATGAGGATGGTGGTGTTAGGATGTGGCGATGGGGCAGGGGCTGAGGCTGGGTAAACTTGTCCTGTGGCCACAGATGACTCTTGGATAGTCTCATGCATTGTAAAGGTCTAACCGCGCCCGCTTGCCGGCCTTCCCCGGAAGAGGGCCAACTAGGTGAGCCGGACGGTACCAATGGGTAAAATAGTACACCCCTGCAGGGTAAATCTTTTCGAAAAGCCGTGTCCACGGTTATGGACAAACTCTTGGGAAAGGCGCATTAGCTCATAGACAACGTTAACCTAATTGATATGGCAGCTAGAGGTTGCATAACAAATTTGTGATAAAGGTTCATTTCCTCGAGGGTGAGTCGAGGGAGTGCCTTTGTGTGAGATGAGTGGTGATGGTTGTGAGTAGGTTCTTCGAGAACCGAAGATGATATGATACTCTCTCACCCCTTTATAAAAATACTCTGAGTAGACGAATGCCAAGTGTCTTTTACATTTCTGTTTATGAAACTTAGCTTTATGCAAAAGAAATACATATAAAGCTTTAGAGCCTCCGTCAGTCATTGGGCCTATATCGCCCTACTAAACTTGCGAGTACATCGTACTCAGTCTCTCTTTGCTGCCTCTATGATTTTGTATTTCAGAGGAGGACGACACCAAGCAACTAGGTGGGTTCTTCGTTGACGTCGACTACTAGTCTGGGGTTCCCAGGTGGCAGCTTGGGACCGTGGAACAAGCTGGCTTGGGTGAATGTTTATTGTAGGCCTCTTAGGCCATATATTTGCTTCTTGTTGTTAGACAACACTACCCGTTTCCGCTTGTTGAATTGTTGGATCTGTGATCCTTTTGTTTGTAATATTTGTATTCTCCTCGTTATATGAGTTGCTATATAAATGTTTTGTGTCGTAGAGTCATGCTTTGTGCCAGTTCTGTTCCACAAGTCTCGATCTTTGTTTTATACATTGATGGTTGTGTTGACTACATAGCCTCCCTGTATAATTCCGGGGTCGGGGCGTTACAAGTTGGTATCAGAGCAGGACTGCCTGTAGGAAACCCGTTCTTTTGGTCGATGTCGAGTCTAGTTCGTGAAAATTATTTTCAACCTAAAAATGAGTTGTGAAAACCCTCCTAGGATTCTTTTTACTCCTCACCCAATTCACTCTGATCTCGGTGTCATCTTACCTCTATTTGATTTTAACGGTTCTTCTGATCATCGGCAAAGTTCTAAATCTTTAGGATCTCGGGGTTTGGGTTCCTACCTTTAGTTACTAGTTACCCTTACTCCTCTGCCAACCCTAAAACATGAAGAAAGGAAGTATGATGGTTCGTCAAGATATTTCTTTGCTTTAGCCCAAGATCTTGAACCGAAGGTCCCGGATTGTGCTAGGGCTCCGGTGTAATTATTCATGAGGGCTGTCACCCTTGTGAGTGTTATGCTATTGTGGGTCCCAGTGCATGAAGCTGATCTTTAACCCAAGATCTTTCTGTTGAACCCTGATGTTATTTATCTATATCTGGAAGCAACAATGATCTATCTTATCTGTCGGAATCGGTTACTAACTTGTCGTTGTTCCAATTCTTCAGAATGGCTCCTACCCGTCGTGGGGAACATAGCAGCCCTGATCCACCACCGCCACCCTCAATGGCGGAGGTTATGATGGCCATTGAACAAAACCGTCTGCGCAATGAGCGGTTGCTCGAGCAGCTGGTCCAGCAAGGGGCCAGGAGGAACACGGACTGCACCACCCTCAACCAGTTCTTGCGGTCCCAACCTCCCTCTTTCTCCGAGGCTAAGGAGCCGCTTGATGCGGATGATTGGCTTCGGGCTATCGAGCGCAAGTTTGCCGCTCTCCACGTTCCTGCGGCGGAGTACGTCAACTTCGCCACCTACCTTCTGGAAGGAGCCGCCGGCTCCTGGTGGGAGAGCCATGTGGCAATGGTCGCCGCGGGCCATGTCATCACTTGGGAGGAATTCCGCACCGCCTTCCGTGCGGCGTACATCCCCAAGCCCATCCTCGAGCTCAAGAGGCGGTTGTTCCTGGACCTAACCCAGGGACGCTTGGACGTCCAGTCCTATGGACGGGAGTTCAACCACCTCTCCCGTTACGCCCCTCGGGACGTGACGAATGATGAGGACAAGCAATACCTCTTCCGCAAGGGGCTCGCACCTCGTCTCCGATACGAGCTCCTACCCTTCAAGTTCACCTCCTACCAAGAGCTCTACAACCAGGCTCTCACCATGGAGCAGGGTAGGAAGGAGCTGGAGGCTTCTAAGAGGCCAGCTCCAGCTGATCACCAGAGCTCCTCTTCTACTGAAGGCAAGAAGCGCAAGGTATTTGTGCCTTTCAGCACCGTGCCTAAGGCGCCCTTCGCGCCGAAACCCACCGGGTACCTGCCACCTCCGCCTCGCCCAGCTACTTCGACCTTGGGTGCGGGTGGAAGTGTGTACCACCCTCAGCTGCCTCCACCACCGCAGAGGCCCACTTGTTTCAGCTGTGGTCAGACGGGGCACTTCTCCAGGGAGTGTCCCCAGAAGGCACCGGCTACCTCAGCACCGGCACCTGCTCCCTCTACACCAGCCGCCAAGGCCGTGCCCATCAACCGTGGTCGCCTAAACCACGTCTCCGCTGAAGGAGTTGAAAGGGACCCCCGTGTTCTTGTGGGTAAGCTTCGAATCAATGATTATCTAGCTTCAGTCTTATTTGATTCTGGAGCATCGAATTCATTCACATCCATATCATATGCACTCAACCGTCAACTACCATTTGAGAAGATGGACTCACCGTTAGGGGTCAAGTTGACCCTGGTTCTCTCAATAACCTATGGTTTTGGGCAAGAGTCGTTTTGTCTATCACCTTAAGCTATCTCCTTTCTCCTTCTGCCTCTTTGGCATGTCATGTTAGTTAGCTAAATCTATGCAACGAGGAAGAGGTGTGTTGTCATGTTTCCTTTTTCCCTCTTCCTACTCTAGGAATCTCGGGGCGAGATTCTTGTAAGGGGGGTAGAATTGTAACAGCCCCAGATTAGTACCCTAAAATATGGGCCAATTTTTCGCTTTTTGTGTTGCATTGCATCATGGCATACATATTTAAAATTGCTAATATAGAAATAAAGCAACATTTGTAAAACAAAGGAAGCAAAACCCTTCCTCAAATTTCCAAAACTAAATGCTTTGCCCAAAATGGCCAAACCAACTTATTCTTGAATTTCCAAATTGTCCCGGAAGTTCTAAGAATATATTTTTATAAATGCCAATCGAATAAATAAGGTATGAGAATTTAAATTGGCTTAATTCAATTCCTATTTTGGAACCAAATTAAACCTTCCAAAAATTCAAACTAAAATCATGGGAAGCTTCAATATTATTGTGAGAGCCTCCCTGGATAATTTCATTATTTTTGGAAATATATAAATGCTCCAAATAAATACATTTTGGAAACTATCAAAAATGACTATAACTAAACCCTATGAACAAATGTGGTGCAAAACATTTTATTTTACCTCACCAATTTTTGTGGAGAACCTAGAGGTCAAAAGGAGCCTATATGAATTTTTGCACATTTTATAAAAATGTGTTGATGCCCCAATTAAATAGAAAAGGCTGCTGGTTTCAATTAAAAGGAAAAGAAAAGGGGAAATGTTTAAATTTCTGACCGGTGGGTCCCCCCTGCCATCCCCTCTCTCCCTCTTCACTGTGGCGCACAGGAGCATCACTGGCGCCACGACCGCCGTCGCCGTGGCTGCCTCTGCCGGCCCCCCCCCTTTTCTCCCCTAGCAGTCAAGGAGGCCCCCCCCTTGCGCCGTGCTCCTCCCCTCCTCACTCCCCCATGCCCTCTCTCTTTCTTCTCTCACGCGGGAAACCCTAGCCGGGCCACTGCCGTCGCGCTGCCGTCACGCACGCCATCGAGTCCGGCCACCCGAGCTCCGACCGACGGCGCCATCATCACCGCCTTGGAGTGCTGCACCTCCCCGCCGGCTGAATCGGGCCAGGACGCCCTCTACCACGACCGCGGCCGCCGTCCTTCCCCGCCTCCGGCCGCCGCGTCCGAGACCGATTTGTCGCCGTCCGGCCTCCCCACTCCTCGCCGTCGAGTTTTTCGCGTTCCTGGTGAGCCCACGCACCCCCTGGACACCCCCTCTCTCCTCCTCCTCCTCTGTGGCCTCGCCCCCGTGCGGGAGGCCGCCGGCCGTCCGCCATGGCACGGCATGTCGCGCACGCGCACGTCGTCTGACGCCAACCCTCCGTCCACCAGCACGCTCTAGAGCACCGCCCCGCCCGGCGCACGTTTGCACACACCCTTGACCGCGTAGCGCCGCCCGAACCACGTCGCCGCCGGTCGAGTCCCCGTCGGGTGCCGCCGCGCTCATGTCCCGCTTGTCCGGCCTGGACCCGGCCTCTCATTTGGCTTGGGCCGGCCACGGGCCGGACCGTTCGGCCACACTCCCGGCCTGGGAGCCCAGCCTGGGCTGGCCAAAGGCCGGGCCACTCGGGCTGGTGCCCGGCCTGCCTCCCGGCCCGGCCGGCTTGAGGCCGGCCTGTCTGAGAAAAAGGTTTTCCCTTTTTATGTTCTAAGTGAAATTAAAACTTTTGTATCTTTTCGAATATTGATCCAAAATTTGCAAATTAAATATGACAATGCTCAGAAAAACATTTCCTATCTTTGGGTAACATTGTTTTTCCCTTTTGTCTAAATAAAATTGCTGTGTTTTAAGAATTCCTAAAATGGGGTATTTAATACCCAAATTGGGAAATTCATAACTTTTTAAATAATTGTCCAAAAATTATGAATTAAATATCAAAGTGATCCACATGTCAAATGCTATCAAACCATGCACTCATCACATCATGATCACAAATTCTTATTTGATGTTATTCATAATTTGATTAAATCAATTAAATTTCAGTTATTTAATTAATTTGTCATTTATTCATCGGTACTCCGAAAATTACAAATAAATTACCGAAATGACCGGAGGAACGAAACCTATCCTTTCTTGTCATGTTCATGCATATTTGAGCCACCATTCTAATAATTTGATAATTTATTAAGAATGTGGCCATTAATATAAATATGGGGTTGGTTCCAAATAATTGCACTAATTATTTGGCTCCCCATTTAATGTTGCTATTCAATTTATATTATAATGATATTCTTGCATCAATTTGACATGTCATCATGTGATTGCGCATTGCACCTTGTGATCGTGTGATTTATGTGTTCTTTGTATTTCTCTTTTGGGTATCGATAGATTCCGGAGCCGAGGGTCTCTCTAATTACCCCGACGAGCAGTACTACGCTACCCGGCAGCAAGGCAAGAGATAACCTAACCTTCTTGGCATATAGCATCCTATGTTTTGATCAAATTATTTTATCCACCATAATATTGCATGCGGTTCAAAGGTCTCTTTTGGTAAACATAGAATCCTATGAATGCATGTTTCTTCCCCGAGCCAATCGCATGTATTCCTACCTATGAACCTTAGGTTGATGTGTTGGCCGGAGACAAATTATAATTGTTGTATTCATATGCTTAGCTATGCTTAGCCATGCTTAGTGGAATTGCTAGTTATGTCCGTTATTTAATTCCATAATTGTTGATATTGATGGAATGTTTCGGTCATGGTGGATAATGGAGATGCTTAATTAAAATGCTAAGAAGGCTTGGATGAGTTGCCCTCGGGGAGGGTGGTTTTCCTCATTCTTGCCGCCTAGGATGCGAGTGCTTTTAGCTAGAACCAAGAACCGAGCGTGCTGCCATTGGTGGGTGTATGGGCGCCTTACTGACCGAATAATTTGTGAGGGCGTATCCAAGGGTCCTCTAGTTTGCTATTTCCATTTGCCGTGTGTGTGAGCGGAAAAAGGATGATGAGGATGGTGGTGTTAGGATGTGGCGATGGGGCAGGGGCTGAGGCTGGGTAAACTTGTCCTGTGGCCACAGATGACTCTTGGATAGTCTCATGCATTGTAAAGGTCTAACCGCGCCCGCTTGCCGGCCTTCCCCGGAAGAGGGCCAACTAGGTGAGCCGGACGGTACCAATGGGTAAAATAGTACACCCCTGCAGGGTAAATCTTTTCGAAAAGCCGTGTCCACGGTTATGGACAAACTCTTGGGAAAGGCGCATTAGCTCATAGACAACGTTAACCTAATTGATATGGCAGCTAGAGGTTGCATAACAAATTTGTGATAAAGGTTCATTTCCTCGAGGGTGAGTCGAGGGAGTGCCTTTGTGTGAGATGAGTGGTGATGGTTGTGAGTAGGTTCTTCGAGAACCGAAGATGATATGATACTCTCTCACCCCTTTATAAAAATACTCTGAGTAGACGAATGCCAAGTGTCTTTTACATGTCTGTTTATGAAACTTAGCTTTATGCAAAAGAAATACATATAAAGCTTTAGAGCCTCCGTCAGTCATTGGGCCTATATCGCCCTACTAAACTTGCGAGTACATCGTACTCAGTCTCTCTTTGCTGCCTCTATGATTTTGTATTTCAGAGGAGGACGACACCGAGCAACTAGGTGGGTTCTTCGTTGACGTCGACTACTAGTCTGGGGTTCCCAGGTGGCAGCTTGGGACCGTGGAACAAGCTGGCTTGGGTGAATGTTTATTGTAGGCCTCTTAGGCCATATATTTGCTTCTTGTTGTTAGACAACGCTACCCGTTTCCGCTTGTTGAATTGTTGGATCTGTGATCCTTTTGTTTGTAATATTTGTATTCTCCTCGTTATATGAGTTGCTATATAAATGTTTTGTGTCGTAGAGTCATGCTTTGTGCCAGTTCTGTTCCACAAGTCTCGATCTTTGTTTTATACATTGATGGTTGTGTTGACTACATAGCCTCCCTGTATAATTCCGGGGTCGGGGCGTTACACCTCCTCAAGAAGAATAAACAATTTCTGTGGTCAGACAAAGCTGAAGAGAGCTTCCAAACTCTCAAGGTCAAACTCACTACCACCCCGGTGCTTGTCCTTCCGGACACCGACAAGGACTTTGTCGTCTATTGTGATGCATCACTCCAAGGCTTGGGCTGTGTTTTGATGCAAGAGGGCCATGTTGTCGCTTATTCTTCCCGTCAACTCAAGTCACATGAGCAAAATTACCCAACTCATGATTTGGAGCTTGCCCCGTGGTACATGCTCTGAAGCAATGGAGGCCCTACTTATTGGGGAACCGTTGCGAGATCTACTCCGACCATCAAAGTCTAAAATATCTCTTCACCCAGCCGGATCTGAACTTGAGGCAGAGAAGATGGTTGGAATTAATAAAAGACTATGATGTGACCCTCAACTATCAGCCCGGCAAGGCAAATGTCGTGGCCGACGCTTTGAGTCGCAAGGCCTATTGCAACACCATGATGGTTGAAAAGGCACAACCGGCTCTCCACGAGGAATTTGCTAGGTTGAATCTGGAGATTGTTCCCTCCGGTTATCTAGCTAACCTCGAGATCAAATCCACTCTTGAGGATGAAATCAAGGCCGCCCAGCAACATGATGCTGGCATCCGCAAGATCAAAAAGAATATTGCAAGCGGGAAGGCCAAGTGCTTCTCCGTTGATGATTCCGGGGTGGTCTATTTTGGGGACCGCCTTGTTGTGCCCAAAAGGGGAAATACCAAGGAGTTGATACTCCAAGAAGCCCATGAATCTCCTATATCCATCCATCCCGGTAGCACGAAAATGTACCAAGACCTCCGTCCCAAATTCTGGTGGACTCGCATGAAGCCGGAAATTGCCAAATATGTTGCTGAATGCGATGTCTGTCGCCGAGTGAAGGCTGAACATCAAAGGCCAGCGGGTACCCTTCGCCCCATAGCCATTCCCGAGTGGAAATGGGATGAAGTTGGTATGGATTTCATCACCGGCTTTCCAAGATCACAAAAGGGTAACAATGCCATTTGGGTAGTCATTGATCGTCTATCCAAGGTCGCACACTTCCTCCCCGTTCGCGAGGATATCAACTCCATTAAATTGGTGGAGCTGTATATGGCTCGAATTGTTCCCTTGCACGGGGTTCCTTTGAGGATCATTTCAGACCGTGGAAGCCTGTTTGTGTCCAAATTTTGGCAAAGCTTCCAAAAGGCTCTCGGAACCCGTCTCAACTTCAGCACCGCCTATCATCCTCAAACCGACGGTCAAACGGAGAGGGTGACCCAAGTTCTTGAGGATATGCTTCGGGCTTGTGTTATCTCCTTCGGCAAGGGTTGGGAAAAGTATCTCCCCCTCGCCGAGTTGTCCTACAACAATAGCTACCAAGCCAGTTTGCAAATGGCTCCCTTTGAGGTCCTTTATGGGAGAAAATGCCGGACTCCTCTGAGTTGGTCTGAAACCGGAGAGAGGCCACTATTCGGTCCGGATGTGATCAATGAAGCCAAGGAGAAAGTCCGTATCATTCGGGATAATCTCAAGGCTGCTCAAATCCGGCAGAAAAGCTACTATGACAAGCACCATCAAGAGGTCCACTATGAAATTGGTGACAAGGCCTATCTTCGAGTCTCTCCCCTCCGAGGCGTTCGTCGCTTCGGGATCAGGGGCAAATTGGCACCTCGCTATGTTGGCCCTTTCACTGTCCTAGCCAAGTGAGGAGATCTCTCCTATCAACTTGAGCTACCCTCCAACTTCCCGAATGTGCATGATGTATTCCATGTCTCCCAACTCCGACGTTGCTTCAAGGATCAAATCCGTGGGGTTGATCATGAGGCGTTGGAAATTCAGGAGGATTTGACCTATCGCGAGCATCCTATCCGCATCTTGGATGAAGCGGACAGGAAAACCCGCAACAAGACTATCAAGTTCCGAGGAGGAAGCCACATGGGAGCGAGAAACTAGCCTTCGTCAGGAATACCCCGCCTTCTTCACTCAAGCCTAGAATCTCGGGACGAGATTCCTATAAGGGTAATAATTGTAACAGCCCCAACTTGGTAATGAAAAATACGAACAATTTTTCCTCTTTTGCATTCTTGTTTTGCATCATAGCATCCATATGAAATTGCTATTTCTAACATTCACTTGGAAACATTTGAAATGGGGAAGCAAACCTTCCACAACCCTCCACCAAATGTTTTTTTGCTCAACTTAGCAAACCAATAAACCTGAACTTCCAAATTGTTCAGGAAGTTCCAAGTGTGCGTGTTAAATTCATTCGATGAAGCAATTCCCTATTAAGTAAGGAAATAAATTTGATAATTCAAATTGGCTTCATTCAATTTCTATTTTTTAAACCAAGTTAAACATTTCAAAAATTCAAACTAAAATCATGGGGAGCTTCAATGTTATTGTTAGAGCCTCCATGAATATTTCCATTATTTTTGGAAATGTTTAAGTGCTTCAATTAAATACAAATTGGAAATTGTCAAAAAATACTTTTAATTAAAAGCTATGAACAAATGTTGGCCAAAACATTTTATTTTGCCTCACCAAATTTTGTGGATCACCTAAAGGTCAAGTGGAGCCCACATGAATTTTTGTGGATTTTATAAAAATGTTTAGTGCCCCATTTAAATCACCAAAGGCTGCTAAACTTAAAAGAAAAAGGAAAAATTCAAAAACCTGACAGTGGGTCCCCACTGTCAGTCTCACCTCTCTCCTCCCTCTCCCTCACTGTGGCGCCATGGCACTGGCGCCATGCCCAGTTGCCGGCCGAGCTGCCCCATGTCACCGTGGCCCGTGGATGATTAGGAGAGCCCATGCCGCGCACCTGCTCCCCCTCTCTCTCCCTGCCCCTTTTCCACCTTTTTCCCGGATCGAGCTTGACGCTCAGCTCACTTCTGCGCCCGAAGACGAACGCTGCCGCTAGCCGCCGCATCGTCGCCAAGCGGAGCCGTCCCAAGAAACCGACGTCGGCAGAACGCGTCGCCACCTCCTCCTCTCCCTCCCGGTGTGAAGAATCGAGCCGGGGCCTCCTGGAATCAACGGCCGCGTCCTCGACATCCCCAACTCCGTCCGCCGCTCGCCGCTCCCGTCCTCGACAGTTTCCGGTCGTCGTGGTCATCCCCGTCCACCCCTAGCCACGCCAACATTTTCCCTGGTAAGAACCGCGTCGATTTAGCTTCCCCCCGCTCCCGTCTCCCCTCTCGCCGTCGAATTTCACCGTCGGTCGCCGCCGGCGTCCATCTCCGAGCGCCCGGCCTGGCCGCTGTTTGGGCCGGCCTGAGGCCGGAGGCCTCGGCTGGTGCCCGGCCTTAGCGCCCGGCCTGGGCCGGCACTGGGCCGGACGTTTCGGCCACCCACCCAGCCGTCTGCCCAGCCTGGGCCGGCCAAGGGCCGGTGGCTTCAGGCCACCCCCCGGCCTTTTGCTCGGCCTGGCCGGCTTGAGGCCGGCCTGCCTGTTTTTGGAGTTTCCTTTTTGGAAATTAAAATGAAATTTTAATAATTGATAACTATTTGAGTTTTAATCCAAATTTGACAAATCAAATACCAAAATGTTCAGGAAAACAAACCCTATGCGTTAGAATCATTGGAATAGTCTTTTGAAGTTATAATCTTGTTGTTTATTTAAGAATCCCTAAAATGGGTTAAATAATGCCAATTTAGGAGAATCTTAACTTATTAAATATTGATCCAAAAATTATGAATAATATATCAAGGTGATCAACACTTCAAATGCAAGCAAACCATGCTAATATCACATCATGATCACAAATATTTATTTGATGTTATTCATAATTGGTTTAAAAGAATTAAATTCCTTTAATTATTTAATTTGCTATTTATTCATCGGTGCTCCGAAAATTACAAATGAGGTACCAAAATGATCGGAAGAACAAACACTATCCATTCATGTCATGTTCATGCATATTGAGCCACTTCTCTAATAATGTAACGATTTATAAGTAATGTGGTCATTAAGATAAATATGGAGTTGTGTCCAAATAATTGCACTACTTATTTGGAACTCCATTTAATTTGTTAAATAAATTAAATGATAATATCTTGCATAAATTTGTCATGTCATCATGTGATTGTGCATTGCACCTTGTGTTCGTGTGATTTATTTGTTCTTTTGTATTATTTTGGGTATCGATAGATTCCGGAGTTGAGGTCACCCCGACCTATCCCAACAAGCCATACTACACGCCCCGACAGCAAGGCAAGAGATAACCTAACCTTCTTGGCATCTAGCATCCAACTGTTTTACAAACTTATTTTATCCACCACAATATTGCATGCGTTTCCAATGCCTCTTTTGATCAAAATATAGAGAATCCTATGAATGCATGTTTATTCCCGACCCAATACATGTATCCCCACCTATTAACCCTAGGTTTGATGTGTTGGCCGGAGACAATAATTAATTGTTGTTTTATATGCTTAGCAATGTTTAGCCATGCTTAGTTAAATGCTTAGATGTCCGTTATTTATTTCCATGATTTATGCAATTGATGGAATGATCGGACAATGTGGAGGTTGTTGTGGTACTTAATTAGAATGCTAAAAGGCTTGGATGAGTTGCCATCAGGGATGGTGTTTTGCCTCATCTTTGCCGCCTAGGCTGAGGGTGCTTTTATCTAGAACCAAGAACCGAGCGTGCTTCCAACGGTGGGGACATATGGAATCCCCTTTAACTAAATAACTTGTGCGGGCGTATCCAAGGGTCCTCTGGTTCGGTTTTTCATTTGCGTGTGAGTGTGTGGTTGGAAAAATGAATGATGAGGACGGTGGTGTTTTGGACGTGGCGATGGGGCAGGGTGCTGAAATAGGCACTGAACCTGTCCTGCGGCCACAGATGACTCTTGGATAGTCCCATGCGAGGTAAATGTTTAACCGCGCCCACTCGCCGGCTTTCCCCGGAAGAAGGCCAATCAGGTGAGCCGGACGGTACCGGTGGGTAAATTAGTACACCCATGCAGGGTAAATATTTTCGAAAAGCCATGTCCACGGTTATGGACAAATCTTGGGAAAGGCGGATTAGCTCATAGAAAAGTATAACTTAATGATTTTTAAAATTTGGCAGCTAAAGGTTGCAACTCAACGTGTGTGTAAAAGGTTCATTTCCTCGAGGGTGATTCGAGGGAGTGCCTTTGGTGGAGATGAGAGTTGATTTTGGCTACAAGTTGGTTCGCCGAGAACCGAAGAGGAAAAGATTACTCTCTTACCCCCTTTATAAAAACTATTCTGAGTAGACGAATGCCATGTGTCAATTATGTTTCGGTTTATGAAAATTAGCTTTATGCAAAAGAAATACAAATATAGCTTTAGAGCCTTCGTCAGCATTGAGCCTATACCGCCCTACTAAACTTGCGAGTACGTCGTACTCAGTCTCTCTTTGCTGCCTTTATATTTGTATTTTAGAGGAGGACGACACCGAGCAGCTAGGTGGGTTCTTCGTGGACGTCGACTAGTAGTCCGGGGTTCCCAGGTGGCAGCTTGGGACCGTGGAACAAGCTGGCTAGGATTGTTTAATTGTAGGCCTCTTAGGCCATATATTTGCATCTCGTTGTTAGACAACACTACCCGTTTCCGCTTGTTGTACTGATGGATTTGTGATCCCTTTTGTGTGTAATATTTGTATCTTCTCTTATTTGAGTTGCTATATGCTTTTGTGTCGTAGAGTCTGCAATGTGCCTGTTGTTCCACAAGTCTCGGTCTCTTAACTATGCGTGATAGCGATGTCTGAGCTTATGGCATGATCGGGGTGTTGTGTGCCGATGATCCATTCCGAGCACACCTGCCAAAGGTTTTGGCCTGGGATTGGTAAACCCAGTAACCCTCGATTGTGTAGCATGACCGGTTGCACAACGCTTCACTGTATAGTTCTGGGGTTGGGGCGCTACAGAAGGCAGAAAAGGAGGTCGAGCAGGCCAGAGACGCTAAGTTCAACGCTGAGAGACCAATGGTGTCGGCTCAGGTGTGGGTACCAAAGCCGAATCCTCCCACGATTCCTTTGATGATTACACCGAGTTCTACTGTGAACAGCGAAGCAGGGCCAGTTTCTGTACCGGCCATTACTTATTCATCATGGGCGGATGAAGTGGAAGCAGCAGATTCGGAAGCAAAGAACAAGCCGACATCATATGAGTCGGATATCGAGTCAGCCAACGAAGACTCGGCAGATGATTCAATGGGTGAGGAACCACCAGGAAACTCGGAGTTGGCGATGAATGACTCGGAAAATCCACTAGATGAAGAGCTACTGGACTACGAGAGCACGCCGACTCGGGTAGGTATGGATATTAACATGGTATATTATTTGCCTTCTGAATTTCGTGTTGTAGAAGAAGAAGCCGAGGTAGCGCAGATTAACTTCGGACCCAAAAATGCTATCTTCGAGAAACCTGAGGGACCGGTCAAGCACCTTAAGCCTTTGTACGTCAGAGGGCATATCAATGGGAAGCCGGTTACCAGGATGATGGTTGATGGAGGAGCCGTAGTAAATCTAATGCCGTATTCTGTCTTCAAGAAATTACAATTAGATGATGATGATCTCATGAAGACGAACATGGTATTGAACAGGTTCGAAGGAGGAGAAGGAGTAGAAGCCAAAGGAGTTATTAGTTTGGAGCTTACAGTGGGAAGCAAGACCTTGGCTACTGCGTTCTTTGTTGCCGAGGTGCAAGGGAATTACAATGTGTTACTCGGGCGAGATTGGCTCCATGCAAATCAATGTGTGCCATCTACCATGCACCAGCAATTCGTACAATGGATCGATGATGATATTGAAGTCATTCATGCTGATAACTCGGCATGCATTGCCTTAGCCGAGTCCATTGTTGATTGGCAACACTCCAATGTCACATGTCTTTCGGGGCGTGACCTATCCGGGTTCGACTTCCTAAGTGCTACGAGGAACGGATTCATGCTAGTATCCTTAAATGGATCCCAACAGCAGTGAGTGGTTGCAGAAGCGTCTGGACAAGTATCGGGCAGAGAGGAACGATATGTGTGAAGCAATTGAAGAATCAGACGACATGGATAAGTTGGGACAAGGTTTTACGTCTGTTGACCCACTCGAAGAAGTGGATATCGGGGATGGTACTGTTCCTAGGCCAACATTTGTAAGCCGGAATTTAGAAGACGATTATAAATCCGAGTTAATCGCGCTAGTAAAGGAATACGTGGACTGCTTTGCTTGGGAGTACCATGAGATGCCCGAGTTAAGCCGAGAGCTCGTTGAGCATCGGTTACTGATAAAGGCCGGTTTCAGACCATATAAACAACCGGCTCGCAAGTTCAACCCGGAAATATATGATCGGATCAAAGAAGAGATTGGTCAGCTTCTAAAAGCCAATTTTATCCGGCCTTGCAAGTATGCCGAGTGGATTTCTAACATTGTGCCGGTCGAGAAGAAAGGATCCGGTAAGATCAGAGCATGCATAGACTTCCGAGATCTGAACCGAGCTATGCCCAAAGATGAATATCCTATGCCAATAGCCGACATGCTTATCAATGACGCCTCGGGACACCGAGTCACCAGCTTTCTAGACGGAAACGCGGGGTACAATCAAATATTCATGGACGAAGAAGACTCGGCCAAGACAACTTTTCGCTGCCCCGGGTTCGTTGGTTTATTCTAGTGGACAGTAATGACCTTTGGATTAAAGAATGCCGGAGCCACGTATCAGAGAGCGATGAACTTGATATTTCATGATCTTCTTGGAGTCATACTGGAAGTGTACATTGATGACGTGGTTGTTAAATCGGACGGCGAGTTAAATCATTTGGCCAACTTACGATTCGCGTTTGAAAGGATGAGGAAGTATGGGCTCAAGATGAATCCGTTGAAGTGTGCTTTTGGCGTATCGGCTGGGAGGTTTCTCGGTTTTATCATACATGAATCCGGCATAGAAATTGATCCGGCAAAGATTGAGGCTATCCAGAAAGTACAAGCGCCGAGTTGTAAAAAGGACATGCAGAAATTCCTAGGCAAGGTAAATTATTTGAGAAGGTTTATGACTAACTTGTCTGGAAGAGTTGATGCGTTCACACAGATACTTTGGCTCATCGTGGTCTACCGTTCCGGGTTTACATTGCTGCCCAGGAAAAGGTGATTGGGGCAGCTTTAACTCAAGAGGCCGAAGGACAGGAGTACGTCATCACTTACCTAAGCCGGCGACTGCTGGATGCCGAGTCAAGGTACAGCTTTGTGGAAAGGTTGTGCTTGTCTCTTTATTTTGCTTGCACCAAATTGCACCATTATGTTTTATCTAGTGAGTGCAAGGTTCTTAGTCAGACCGATGTCATCAAACACATGATACATAGGCCGATTCTCAGTGGACGAATCGGCAAATGGGCATATGGGTTGATCGAGTATGATTTGGCTTACGAACCTCTCAAATCTGTGAAAGGCCAGGTTGTGGCCGATTTCATTGTTGAACATCGGATTGATTTAGAGCAAGAAGCCGACTTACATGTTGTGTCGGCTGTACCATGGAAACTTTATTTTGACGGTTCAGTTTGCAGTAGTGGACAAGGAATTGGCATTGTGTATATTTCACCCCACAGTACTATCTTTGAAGCCTCTTGTCGTCTCAATTATTTTTGCACTAACAATGAAGCCGAATACGAAGCTCTTCTATTCGGGTTAGAAATTTTGAAAGATGCAGGAGTGACTCATGTCGAGGCATATGGCGATTCACTGCATATCGTCCAGCAAGTGGCCAAGATCTTCCAATGCAATAGTGGATCACTCAACACATTTCTCGACAGGTGCCTGGATATCATATTGACTTTGGATTACTTTTCTATATCTCTTGTTTCCAGGCAGGACAACTGGCTCGCCAACGAGTTGGCATAGCAGGCATCAGGCTATCATGTCAGTAGAGGAGCTTTTTTCACAGCGGAGAAGCCGATGCTAGCTGTTGTCAATAACTCGGAAGCTGGAGGAAAAACCGGGTTATTTAACTCGGAAGCTAGAGGTAAAGCCGGGTTATCTAATTCGGCTCTGGAGGAATTTGGTGGAACCCGGTTAGCTAATTGGAGGGCACCTATTGTTGATTATCTGAAGAATCCGAGTCAGAAAACAGATAGAGCTGTTCGGCGGCTTTCTTTTAAGTATACTTTGATAGATGACGAGTTATATCGCCGAACAGCTGATGGTCTTCTTCTTAAATGCCTGGATGAAGATCAATCTCGGGTTGCCATGGGAGAAGTTCATGATGGTTTATGCGGGACACATCAGTCGCCTCACAAAATGAAGTGGATGCTCAGACGAGCCGGATTTTACTGGCCGACGATGATTAATGACTACTTCCGATACTACAAGGGGTGCGAAGCGTGTCAGAGATTCGGAGATATTCAGTTAGTACCAGCCTCACTTCTTAATCCGGTAGTAAAGCCGTGGCCTTTTCAAGGATGGGCATTGGATTTCATTGGTATGATTAACCCGGCTTCATCCAAGGGGCATCGGTTTGTGTTGGTTGCTACTGATTATTTCACCAAGTGGTCCGAAGCAGTACCCCTCCAGAATATGACCCACAAAGAGGTAATTCAATTTATCACGGAGCATATTGTTCATAGATTCGGTATATCGCAAACTCTCACTACAGATCAAGGTACCTCCTTCATGGCTAAAGAGGTGAAACAGTTTGCCGAATCACTTGGGATCAAGATGCTCAGTTCATCTCCATATTACGCTCAAGCCAATGGGCAAGCCGAGTCAAGCAACAAAATTCTGATCAAGTTGATTAAGAAGAAAGTACAGGACTACCCGAGGAGGTGGCATGAGGTACTATCTGAGGCATTGTGGGCTCACCGGATCTCAAGGCATGGTGCAACCAAGGTAACTCCTTTTGAGTTAGTTTATGGACAAGAAGCCGTTTTAACGATATAAGTAAATCTGGCTGCTTTGAGGTTCGCTAAGCAAAATGATTTGTCAGCTGAGGATTATCAAAATTTGATGATGGACAACATAGACGAGGTAGCCGACAAACGTATCAAGGCTCTGAAGGACATTGAGAAGGAGAAGTTGCGGGTAGCAAAAGCTTACAACAAAAGAGTTCGGATCAAGGATTTTCAAATCGGTGACTTGTTCTGGAAAGTCATATTGCCAATCGGTTCAAAAAGCCGAAGATTCGGCAAATGGTCACCAAGTTGGGAAGGGCCGTTCCGAGTCGTAAGGATTGTACCCGGTAACTCATATCTGGTGGAAACATTGGAGGGCGACATACTGCCCCGAGCTATCAATGGGAAGTACTTGAAGAAATTCCACCTGAGTGTGTGGCAAACTGCATAAGTCGCACATCTGGCCGATGAGCTTAAGCATCGCCCTTAGACAAATCTTCTACATCGGATATTTTCTAGTACGCAAGCTTTACTAGAAAACAGGGGGGCATGTGTTAGCACCCATTTTTGGAAGGTCCCGGGGCCGAGCTCACTCAAGGAAAGGAAGACCCGGCAGAAGTTAACCCGGTGGAGTTAACCCGGTTTTGGTCAGAAACCGGGTCACATGTTCAAGCTCACTCGGAAGATGTACGACTCGGAGAGGACTTGGGATGACGACCTGGCAGGATTTAACTTGGCAGGCAGACCCGGCTTACTCGGGACCCGGTGCAGGTTAGACTCGAAGGTTCTTGAAGATTCCAGAAGCCGCATCAGAGAAGCCGGACGCGAGGAGGTTTAACACTTGCCAAAGCCCAAAGCAAAGGTTTGTGGCGCCAGAAGGAGTTCGGGTTCAACCCGGAAGGAAAAGGTGGCTTTCCAAAAGGAACCGGAGGTGTCCAGCATGAATCCGGCCGGGAGTCTTACCTAATTTAGAAGTAGAAACCGACCTAGTTCATGAGTTGTAATCCGTGTAAAAGTACAATTGCTTGTACGGAAAGTCCAGCCGCCTCGCTATATATATTTAAGAGGTGACGGCCGATTGAAATTAAGTAAACAATTGACAATCAATACCAAACCCTACTTTTTACCCTCAAACCCTTGCTCCTGCTTCCGTTGTTCGGCGACTTCAAGAGATTTTGACGAATATCGACAATCGAGTTGAGAGCGGTCTAATCCGGCTTAACTCAGCCAATCGTCGCCGGCTTCCTCCGACGGGGTCCCTCTCGAGGGGCTGGGGCGTCTAGTTCTAAAAGAACCGGCTTGGTATCTTGCGTATCGCGCTGCAGGTCGGTCTCCCGCGGGGCGAGTTGCGGAGTATCTCCCCCGACACCGTGGGTACACGAGGACGTGTTCGTGTGACGCGTTTTTAGCGCAACACAGTTGGATATTTTACCTTACCACATAAGACTTCAACGTCTTTGACAATTCCCACCGGGTGGATGACATCTCTATTAGCTAATTTAATCTCCTAATCAATATCTTCAAGCTCACATGGTGCAATCTTGCACATTATCTCTTGATAAAAGTGTATAAGGAATAGCACTTGCACTTGCTCCCATATCACATAGTCCATAATAGCAATGATCACCTATTTTAATAGAAACAACAGGAGTACCAACAACTTTTGCACTCTTATCTTGCCTAACAATGTTAGTAGCAGCTTCACAAAAATTAATAGAACTTCCATCGACGTTCTCAGTTACAAGATCTTTAACCAAAGCTACTAGAGAGGCAATTTCTAGTTGTTCATCAGGTTCATAAGCTTTTCTTTCACTTTTATTAACCACATTAGCAACAATTGAGTGTTCTTTAATTCTTATAGGAAAGGGTGGTTTTTCAAAGTGAACAGCAGGTAAAACAGATTCAACTTTGTGCACAGGTATATCATTACTAACAAGCACATCCTTTTTACAAACATCTTTAAAAGGTTCATGGTACTTATTCCAATTTTCTTTTGGAATATTAATGTGAGCAGCAAAGGATTTATATAGATCAACAACAATTTGAGAATCGAGCCCAAACTTAGTACTAAGTACCTTGAAATGTTCAGTTTCCATGAACGATTTAATGCAATCATACTCGTAATTTATACCTGATTCTTTACCTTTGTCGATCTCCCAATCCTCTGCATTGTGATAAATCCTTTCAATGAGATCCCATTTAGCATTAACCTTTTTGTTTGTAAAAGATTCGAGAGAAGAAGCATAGAGCATATCCTTATCATGGCGTGATAGCCTTGCATAAAAATTGTTAACAATTATATCATTAGGAAGCTCATGATTGGGGCATTTGAGCATTAGAGATTTCAACCTCCCCCAAGCTTGAGCGATGCTTTCTCTTTCACGTGGCCAAAAGTTGTAAATATAATTTCTATCTTGATGAATTTCATGAAGAGGATAAAATATAGAATAAAAGAGAGACATAAGCTCTTTCCAATCCATCAAATGAGAATTATCCAGAAGCATATACCAATCCATAGCTTTATCCTTTAATGATATTGAAAATAATTTCCTCATGATTACCTCTCTTGGCATACCTGCAATCTTGAATAGCTCACACAGTTCTTTAATATAAAGCAAATGATACCCGGATGGATAGTCCCATCCCCTGCATAACGATTACTCATAACATGATCAATAATTCCCATAGGTATTTTGGATGGATCAATTTCATAGAGTGGAGGACTCTTCTGATGTAGCCCAACCCAACGTCACCACCATATCAAGCATTCCAACATGTGCCAAGTCACCATGGACATCTAAGGTGAACTCAATCCTCTCTACGGACCCCAATATGCCGCCTTTGGATGGTATACTACCTAAGCGTCTACCCTTGTACATTACTAGGTGTCACACGACGAGTACGGATGCCAAGGGAGACGCCGAGGGATCCCAAGAGTCGAAGCCATCCAAGGCGTACGCATGGAAGCGGAGGAACACGAAGCGGAGACAAGACGAAGATGAAGAAGGAGGCAAAGCCAGTCTGGCCGGCTTCCAGGCCGGCCACACGCCAGAGGCCGCCGGCCTCCAGCCCGGCCTAGGCCGGCTCCCAGGCCGGCCACACACCAGAGCCAGCCGTCCTCCAGGCCGTCCTAGGCCGGCTCCCAGGCCGGCCTCCATGCCGAGGCAACCGGCCTCCCTGCCGGCCTATTCCGGCTCCCAGGCCGGCCACTCGTGTCCTGCCCCCCTTTTGTACTAAGACTATAAATAGCACTTCCCCTCTTCCATTCGATAGATAGGCATAGACTAGAGTTGGACTAGACACTTGGGCTTGTGCTCATCCCTCCCTTTGTGGAGAAGATCCCCTTGTGGATTCAAGACTCCTCCTTAGATGTATCTATTGGAGTGATTCAAGGTTCCCTTCTTGCGCAAAGTCTCTCGTGTAGAGGATTCTACTTCACCGTCTCTCCTCCCCACGATTCTACCGCGTGCTTGCCGATCTTTCACATAGGGATTCTACCTCGCGGTCTCTCCCTTGTGTGATTCTATTGGGCCGGTTGGACCGACCGGTGAGGGCAACGCGTCAATTGTATCGGGTTTGTGTTCTTGTGTTCTTCGTGTTCTTCGTGTTCTTGCGTGCATTCGTCCCCTCGTTCGTCAATCCGTGAAGATCGGGCCGTCCTAGAGGGCTTTGCCCGCATCATATGGTATCAGAGCTTTAGGTTGCCATGGATTTGACCTTTGTTTTCCCCCAATTCCCCCAAATTTTTCTTTGATTTTGCCAATTTCGAAAATTCCACAAAAAAATAGCCTCAAATTGCTTTTGGCTCGATCTGAGATTCTTGTGAGTTTTGGCAGGTGTGATCCGTGGATCTCATGCTATACTTGTTGATCCAGCTTACTTTGCGTTTCCCATGGCCAAATTCTTTTGATTTCCCCTCCGATTTGGTGTTTTTCGGGCCGTTTTTCCTCCCAAAATCGCCCATTTTCGCATCACGGGAAGGTCAGTGCCCGGCCTCCAGCCCGGCCTAGGCCGTCCTCCCACCCTGCATGAGTCTAACGCCAAGACACTGGTTCTGTTCTGTTCCGGTGTCTTAGCTCTCTTCCGGGGAAAGCCGGCAGAGTGGGAGCGGTTAAACCTTTACCTTGCATGAGTCTAACCCAAGGATCATCAGTGTGCGTAAGGACAGGTTCAGTGCCTATTTCAACACCCTGCCCCACGGCATGAGCTAAGACACCCTGCATTAGTCTAACGCCATGAGCCTAGGCCGTCCTCCCACCCGTGGCCCAGGGTGGACCCGCGGCAGGGGCCGCCCCTGCTCCCTGGAGCTCGCCTCCGTGCGCCCTTTTCGCTCCTTGACTTATTTCCCAAAATATTTATCTCCGAATTTTTCTGGAATTTTTGGAGCTTCCGACGTCAGGTATCTTGACAGGTACTTTTCCAGCTGATTCCGAGCTCCGGCAGATGCATCCCCAATAATTGCAAAACATGCAAAATAAGGTAAAATGACATAAGTATTGCATCACAATATGAAATATATCAATGAATAAAGGTAAATTATGATGTAAAATAGTGATGCAAAATGGACGTATCATTTCCTAGCCTCCTTCACGCCCCGTGCCGAACCTGAAAAGGGGGTATCCTTTACTCCCGGTGTCCGTGATCCAAGACACGACATCTGGTGTGCCAGGTAGGGGGCGCAAGCACTAGATCCATCTTGGTCAACCTCAAGTTCTTCGTCAAGATCTCCGTCAAGCTCGTCACCTAGACCCGCGTTAGGCTCTTCACCAAGCATGCCGCCAAAGAAGAAGCCCGACGCCGCGGCATCCAAGCCGGTCTCACCCTCGCGCACTCAGGCTTTTGCGGACCGTCACGCTGCGGCGGCGAACCAGAACGCTCCTCCCCCACTGCCTGCGGAAAAGGTGGTCCCGGGCGGAGCGGGCGGCAATGACAAGAGCGGCGAGGTCAGGGGCACGACTACCCGCAGGAACTGCACCGAGTGTCCTCCATCACGCTCGGGGGGAGAAAAGAGCGTCACCGACGGTGCCAGCAAGGACCCCACTACAAAGGAGAAGAGTGACGGCACCCGTGCCGGCGAAGATCCGCAAGGCGCCAAGGGCAAGTCTGCCGCACCCTAGGTTTCGGATGCGCAGGCTCGCCACGACGCCCTCGTCGCCGCCAAGACCATGATGCAGTTTCCCCCGAGCACCAGATATCCCAAGGTCTACCAGGAGTGGAGGGCCCGCCTGGAGGGGCTCCTCGACTTCGCCGACGGCGGTCCTGGGTGCGAACCCGCTCGCTCTCCTACCGTCAACGGCCCTGGAGCGGGAGGAAACAAGATGCGCAAGCAGAGGGGCCAGCCCCGTGGTGAGCGCCAGGATGAGACCGTTATCCCGCGCATAGGTCCTCCGGCAGCCGATCGGTTGGACCGTGACCGTGGGAAAACCATCTCCGTCGGCTCATCCACCACTCGCAATCGAGACCTGCTCCATCACCTCAACACCCGCATGTACGAAGACATGCGTACCCGCATCAAGCGCCGCCGGGAATGCCATCGCCGGGAAGATCGGGAAGACGACATCGCTGAAGGCTGCCTCGCCCTCTCTCCCGAGTTCCGCCAAGCCACTTGGCCTAAGAAGTTCAAGATCGACGTTCTTCGCTACGACGGCACCACCAACCCCGGGATTTCCTGCAGCTCTACTCCCTCGCTGCGGTATCTTGCAGGCAACACGATCAGAGGCAGCAAGATACCGGCGTGTTCCAAGGCGTGAACGGGAGCGTGATTTGACCGCCTGCAAATTCCTCCGTCTTGCCTACAAGATACCGGCCTGTTCCAAGGTGTGAATGGGAGCGTGACTCGACCGCTGGGAAAGATCACTCTTCCGGTCACCTTCGACGATCCCAGCAACTTCCGCACCGAGGAGATCATCTTCGACATCGCCGACATGCCTCTCCCTTACAATGGCATTCTCGGCCGGCCGGCCCTGGCCAAGTTCATGGCCGTCTCCCACTTCGCCTACAACATGGTGAAGATCCCGGCGGCGTGGGGCGTGATCAAGGTCAAGGCCGACGTCGACGATGCCATCTACTGCGTCCAGAAGCTGAACCAGACAGTGGCGGCGACGGCGAGCTTCCATCAAGGTTTTCAGGAGGCTGATGACGGTGCATTCCCCGAGGGCGAGGGGTTCCCCGGGGGCTCGGCATCAACTTCCTCCAAGAAGGCGCCATTTCACGACGACCCGTAGATGACCAAGAAGGTGGCACTGACAGGCGATGGTGTCCGTGATACGTCTCAAACGTATCTATAATTTTTGAGTGATCCATGCTAATTTTGTCATATTTTCACATGTTTTTACTGTCATTTATATCATTTTTATGCATTTTGTCGGACTAACCTATTGACAAGATGCCAAGTGCCAGTTCCCTGTTTTTGCTGTCTTTTTGTTTCAGAAATTTACTTCTGTAAATATTCTCGGAATTGGACGAAAATTTACGGGGAATTTTTATTTGCCACGACGAAGTACCAGTCCGAAGTAGAGCCGGAGGGGAGGCCCACAGGGCTGAGGCGCCCCCCTGCCGCGGCCTGGGGGTCACCCGTGGGTGGGGCCCGCCCCTGCCCGTGGGACCTCACCTCGGCCCCCTCCGATGCCTATAAATTGCCTTTTACCCTAAAAACGTCGGGGCGGCCATTATTTTCCAGAAACTCGGCCCCGACGCGCCGTCACCGAAAACCCTAGTTCGGGGTCCAATCTGAAGCTGATCCCGACACTCTACCGGAGGGGAGATCGATCTCAGAGGGATCTTCATCGTCATGCCTTCCTCCGGGATGATTTGTGAGTAGTCTCACCTTGGACTACGGGTCCATGGCAGTAGCTAGTTGGTAGTCTCTCTCTCTCTTGTGCTTCATGTCTTATGATCTTGTGAGCTGCCTAACATGATCAAGATCGATTATTGTAATGCTATGTGATGTGTTTGCTGGGATCCGATGGATTATGAAGTTATGTTCGGATTGTGCATGATTCTTATATGAGTAATTTATGTTCTTGCATGCTCTCCGATGTGCGTAGTTACTTTGGCCAAGTGATTGTGTGTATCTCCAAGAGAGGGTATTTATGCTAGATAGTGGGTTCATGCCCCCTTTTGTTCCTGGGCACGAGTGACAGAAACGTCAAAGGGCGAGGGTGTGCTGTTGCTACTAAGGGTAAAACAGCGGTGTTAATGTCTATTTTGATATTAGTATTGCTTACTTCATGCACTTTACTTAATGCAATTGTCCGTTGCTTGCAACTTAATACCGTTGGGTGACAGGCTGGATAGCGATCCCACGGTGGACTTTTTAGACAAAGACGCAGTTGGACTCAACGGTCTTTGTTTGTTGTTGTGATGCCTCCATAAATATTATCATGTCCTTTTTGTCATAGCTAAATTGGGTTTGTGTCATAATCTTGTCAATTGCCTAGCTGTAATTCGTTCACCCATCACATGCATATTTTATTTACTTGAGAGACTCCACTAGTGAACCCATGGCCCCCGGTCCATCTTTTTACATTGTTTTCAACCTCATTTACTTGCTTTTAATCATCATTACTCCTCTGGTCACTTTTCATATTTAATCATACAATTAACCGCTTTGTTTTCCGCGAGACCGGAAAGATTGACAACCTTTCTGCCGTTGGGGGCGAAGTATTTTGGTTGAGTGTGTGCAGGCCCACGTCTGTTGAAGGTCAAGCACCAGAGATCTTCAACATTCACCTCGTTGTTGATTTCAAAGTCCTACTGGTTCGATAAACCTCGGTTTGTTAAATGAGGGAAAACTGCTACTAGCTGCAATTCCGCCTTCGCTTGGGGCACAACCCAACTTATTTTAATACAGCAGCAAGCTCTTTTCTGGCGCCGTTGCCGGGGACTTTGGAGCTACAGCAAGGGGAGTCTCATACTCTCAATATCTTTACTTTTTTGTCTTGCTTGCTTTATATCTCGTTTATTTTATTTTCTTGTTTCAAAATTTTAGAACCCAAAAAAAATTAGTGTAGTCTTTTAACCTGTTTTATTAGTATGCTTAGTTTTTTGGTTGTTCTCAATGGTTAACTTCTTTGAAACTAGATCTTATTGGCAAGGCGGGTTCACAGAGGATCAACAAGAATATTATAAGGAATACCGCTAGTCACAAAAAGGGATACACTTATGGAAAATAATTAGTACTCTGAACAATTATGCTAGAGATTGTGCTTAAATTATGATATATCTTATTGCTGTGATGAGTCTAGTTGTAGCATGAATTTTAAACACCTTCCTTTTCAATGTGCTGGTAATGAAAATGAAACATTAGCATCTTATGCTAAGGGAAACTACGATTTTTATGATGTGGAACCTATTGAAGAATTTATTGCGTGGAAGGGTGCTTATGAAATTTCTTCTTTGATTGAAAATAATGATGATGCTCCTTATAAATCTGAAAGTTTTGCTATACTTAATTATTGCATGGATAATTACAAAGATGAAAATTGTTATATTACTGAATATCTTAAGGGTTTATCTCCCCCAGAAGAAGAGACTAATGCCGTGCAGGAGCCTATGGAAGAAGAAATTATTGAAACTGGAAGCTCATTGGATGAAAATGAGGGGGAGAGTGATGAACAAGATTAGGAAGAATGGAGTAGCTACCCATATATACCTTCTAATGAGAGTAACTATCTAGCTCATACATTATTTGATTGTCCTCCTTCCTTACAAAATGAGAATGAATACATTATGATCCCATTGATTCTTTTGAAACATCCGTTTTTGATAAAAATGATCTTGTTATTTATGATAATCCGTGCTATATTGATAAATCCTATGATAATCCTTTATTTGTTCCTACCATTGAGATACATGTTAATGAAGAGTTGTGCTTACAAAGTTTATATGATAATGCTCTTGACGATGGTCCTATGTTACTTGATGATAAACATTATAATTCTATTGAAAGTGGGTTTGATCCCACTATTTTTGAGATGGACCGAAATTATGTGCTTATAGATCATGAAAAGATGTTTTAAGTGATAGATGTATTGTTGAGTTTGTTCATGATGTTACTAAAAATTATTATGAGAGAGGAAAATATGGTTGTTGGAGTTCTCATGTTACTAAGACACCTCTCTTTTTGTTGCAAGTTTTGAAGTTGCACTTGCTTTGTCTTCCTATGCTTTATGCTTTATGCTTCATTGATTTATTTTCTTACAAGATGCCTATGAATAGGAATAGGGTTATACTTAAATGTATTTGATATTTGCTTCATGTTGCTCTCTTGTGCGTTTCAACTCTTATTCTTATGTGAGCATCATTGAAATTATTGCGCCTAGCTAAAAGGCGTTAAAGAAAAGCGCTTGTTGGGAGGCAACCCATCTTTTATTTTCAGTTTGCTTTTTGATTTTCTTGAGTCATGAAGTTATGACCTCTGTAGCAACTTCATTGTATATTTTCTTTTGTTTTTTTGCGCCAAGTTTAGCCTCTAATGCATTGAAAGTGCGAGGTATTGTGTTGCTGTCAAAAACAGATTATGTGCGCCTGTTGCACGAAAATCCTAAAATCGCCAGAATTTTATCTTTTGTCTGATAATATTTGACAGAAAGCCTGATGCTTTTATCTATCTTTCGTTAGTTTTAAGTTTTTTTATTTGAGCTGCAGAAGTGCCTCAGAAAATTCGATCTTTACAGACTGTTCAGATTTTGACAGATTCTACTTTTATTTTGCATTTGTCTATTTACCATCGTCATAGGTGATACTCTAGGGGTAGAGTGCCACATTGAGGCTTAGTAAATAGTAGCTAATGTCTAATGAAGTTTGTTTGCAATTTGTCATGAGTTGAACACATGTGCATTTTAATTTATGAGCACTAACCCTCTAATCAAATTATGAGAAGTTTTGTGTGAAGGGAGTTTGTTGCAATAGTGGAACATGGGGTTCCCCTGATGCGGTCAAAGTGGGTCCATCGCACATGGGCCCACCAAGGAGGCACTCAAGGCCAAGGCACAAGACTGGCAGATGGGCCCCCCCATCTGCCCCACGGCGTCCCGACGCGCGCGGCATCGACAACCAAGGCAAAGGACCCGGGGACCCTCCGGGGCCCCCTCGACCCGGAAGCAGGCATGGAGGTCCCAGGACCCCGACGCCCGGTAGGAGGACAGGCTCACCCCCGGGAACCCACCTCCAGTGCGCAAAGAGGATAAGCTTGCCAGCCCTGGCTGGAGGCTCCTAGAAGACTTGGGCGCCAAGAAGATGGAGGCGCCAAAGGGGGCAGAGGTGGAAAAGCTGTCAGCCTCTGTCCGCCCTCCCTGGAAAAGGTGGGCGACCTCACCTACCCCCTCTAAGAAGAATACTTGGACGAGAGGAGGCCACGTCGCCTCCTAAGGAGAACTCGGAGGGGTTTTCCCGCCAAAACCCCTCCGGCCCCAAGGGTGCACCTGTGGTATCCCCTTAGCCTATAAAAGGAGGACCGAGGCACCCAAGGGGAGGGAGGGATTTCCAGAGAGTCGGAGGCTAGGCTAGATAGCGCACAAGACGAAGAGTAGCATAGGAGAGAGGTGATCTCCTCCGGGCCAGGATCTGCTCGTCTTCAACCTCTAGCCAACACCTCCCAGGTTCTCACCCGCGACCACCATTGTAAAGCTACACCATGATATACCTCTCAATCCAGACATGCAGGAGTAGGGCTGTTACCCTCCGGGCGGCCCGAACCTGGTTAACCCCTTGTGTCTCTGTGATGCTTGCTGGTACGTAGATCTCGAGCGTAGACGAAGCCCCCGGGCGGAAGACGTTCCTCAGCCTCCTTCGCGCCCCATACCGAACCTAAAAAGGGGGTATACTTTACTCCCGGTGTCCCTGATCCAAGACACGACATCTGGCGCGCCAGGTAGGGGGCGCAAGTGCTGATTTCGTCTTCATCGGCTTCGCATTCTTCGTCGAGATCTTCCTCAAGTTCTTCATCGGCTTCACGTTCTTCGTCGAGATCTTCCTCAAGTTCTTCATCGGCTTTGAGATCTTCGAGGAGGTCTGCTTTGAGTTCTCCAGATCTTCTGGCAAGATCTTGGATCGTCGCTTCGTCACGTTCGACGTCGAGCTCTCCGGTTGAGGCAAGATCTGCCACGAGCTCCTCTTCTGTTTCGTCGAGATCGGGTGAACGGGCACGTCTTCGGCCAGCAAAGGCCATGTCTGGCACTCGGGAGGTCCGTGATGAGCCGTCGCAGCAGTCATCGCGAAGAAGCTAGGGGCTGGAAGAAGCGCTGGGCACGGCCCGAGTGCTTCTCTCCTACCCGCCAGAGCAGTGCAAGAGCGATCCCCGAGCGAGGGCCTGGATCGCAAGTTTCGAAAACCTGCTGGACTATGCTCACCACTGCCACGCTCCTACGAGTTCCGCCCCGACCAACACCCAAGCAGCTGCCGCTCCGGCGCCAGCACCCCCTAGAGGAGGAATGACAAGGGGATCCCCATGGCAAGAGGCCCATGGATCCCACCCGCGAGGCCGTCAACCAGAGCTCCAATCCCAGGCGTCGTTCTCGCGAGCAGATGGAGGCCCAGGCGGATCCGCATCCTGGTGCGACCGTCCTTGACCTCTATCGCCTAGAGCAAGGGCCTGAGGAACCATTGCGCCGATACATCTGGAGGTTCCGGAGTGTCATCGTCCGTATTCCCCCGGCTGAACTGTAAGAGATCTCCGTTATCGCCGTCTTCCACGCTAACGTCCGCAACCCAATGATGCGGGAGAGGCTAAGAACTCGCACGGTGGCCATCCTGGAAGACCTGTGGACCATGGCTGATCAGTGCGCACGAGTCGAGGAGGCTGCTTCCTTTCCACCCCATGGGGTACGTTGAAGCAAAGAGCTCGGTCCGCGCAAGGTACCAGCGACATCTGGAAGGGCACCCAGACGAGTTATCACTTGGGACTCCGTGTAATCAAAAAGATAAGTTATCCTTGATCAGAACCCTTGTCATGTTTTGGCTGTCTATTTTGTGGGAATAAAACTATGTTTGAAACTGGAAACGCGTCTTGTCCGTCGATTGAGCACCCCAGGGAGCTGGCTCTCCCGGGAGTACGAAGCGGTGAGAGACCTGGTACTGCTCGGGAGGAGTACGAGCTGAGTGGGTGAGCGACCTTTCGGGAATCGGTAGGGCCTGTGGAGATGTGCCTGATCAGTCAGGATCTCATGGGTAAGCTTACATCTCGGGAGGATCTCTCAAAGACGTGGAGAAAAAGAAACATGATAAAGCCAAAACACCCGCAAATAGAATAGCATAGAAGTTTCCTGAACAATGCAGCATAAGTGATGATCACATACAAAGACTGACATAACATTTTTTTTGGGCACGAGGTGCTCGAATGGTATGCAGGGAGCCTAGTGGGGCGGCAGAGGATACATCTTTGTGGCCAATGCGGCCGCGAGGTCTTCTACGGCTTGGAGCGAGGCCTTGGAAGGCTTGTCGACCACGAAGTTGGGCATGGCGGCGTTCGGGTGCGCCTCCCGGAACAATGCCATCACACACGCTGCCGTATCAAGACTGGCCCCGTTCCGGTGCGTGCGCAACCGGGTTGCGATCCGGTTCATGGCAGACCTCACGGAGGCCGTCTTCTTGAGGAACTCAGTCACTTCGGGGAGGCTTCGCCAGTCCGGGGCCAACTCGGAGAGTTCGGCATGCCTGCCCAGTTGGAGCACCCGCGTCGCCACATCTGCGCTGGTGGCGATGATGCTCTTGAACCCGTCTTCCGCCTGTTGGTGGATTCCCGCCAGCTCCGAGGATACTCGGGAGTTTTTCTCCTCCAGTTCGAGGAGCTTGTTCGTCAGCGACGACAGTCCCTCCTCCTTCAGCTTCAGGGACTTCTCTAGCTCGGAAGTTCTCTGGCCATCCAGCTTGGCCTGGTCCCGCAGCTTGCGGGTGGCGTCTCTCTCCGCGAGGAGACCCTTCTCGGCGTCTTTGACTGCCTTCCGGGCCTCTGACTCTTTCTGCTGTGCTTCCCTGGCATCCCTGGCTTTCTCGTCCAGCGCCGTTTGATGCTTCTTCTCCACCTCGGCGAGACGCTGCTCGACCTCTGTCTTCAGCCCTTCCCTCTGGAGCTCCAGGGCTCTGGCCTCCGTCGTCAGTTCAGCCTCTCTGGCTGCCAACCGCTGCTCCCTTTGCGCAAGTTCGTCCCACTTGCCTTTGCTCTTCTTCTCCATGCTTTTCCACATGATTGAGAATAGGCTCCACTGGTGGGACAACTCGGTCGCTGCTCTGTTGATCGCCTCCTCGGCGTGGGAACTGGCACGCGCCAGCGCGTCTTCCCTGGCCTCAATCTCCTGGACCAGCTGGTCAATCCCACGGATCGCGGCATCCTTAGTGTTCACCCCCGTAATCGTAACCTTGGGGGCTGCTCCCTGCGGATCCCCGGGAATGTTTCTTCTCCCGCTTCGTGTGGAGAAGTTCGCCTTGATCTCCGCCAGGGCGGCTATCTTGGTGCTCGCTCCGGAGTATGTCGACAGGGTGACAAAGGTGTCCAGCTCTTCCCCTGTCATAAGCGAGCAATCCAGGAGGTTCGGGGTGCCCGGACAGTTCACGTTTCCTGCAACGGTCGGACCTTGCCCAGGCACCGCCGCGCGCTCGCCCCCCGGGCGTGCGTCCGTCGCCTCGGGTGCGGCTTTGGACATCTCTTGGTCCGGAGTCGTCACGACGTGGTCTCCCATCGGGAACCCGCTAACCACCGAAGTATCTGTTTCAGCAAGGCACAATGATAAGTCGTTGGGGGCGGGGCAAGGTTAGACTTGTCCGATTGGACGAGGCTTACCCGCCGCCTCCAGAGTCCCTGCTCCTCCAGCCTTCGCGGGGGTCGGATGCGTCCCGGAGTTTTCCTGCGCGTCACCCCCAAGCACCTTCTCCGAGCTTGGAGAAGTCTGAGTCCCTCCGGGGACACCGGCGCTGGTGGCCGTGTCGCGTTCCGCCGCCTCCCGCCGCCTCTTGCTGGCTTCCGGGGAAGTTTGGCCCCTGCCACGACTTTTGGTTAAACTTCCCGGAGGTGCGGCTCGCAAGTTCAGTAACAACACAACAAGGACGAGCAAGAAGAAAGCTTACCCGCGGGGTCGCTTGTGGCCCAGCGACTCGGGCATGCCTACGGACCCAGCGGAGGAGCCGTGCGGGCTCATAGGCATCATGTTGGTGGCAAGGGAAGGCTCTGGGGCCGGCGGCTGGCGTCGGAGCTGCCCCTTGCGCCGCGGCGCGATTACGAAGGCGTCGTCATCGACCTCCATGCCCACGGGACCACTCTCTTCTTCGACCACGAGCGGTGCCTGGGGGCTCGTCTTCGTACTCGGGACCATGACGGGTCCATCAGCTGGGTGCGGGGAAGAGTCCTTTTCGCCCGCTTCCCCGTCTTCATCGCGGGCGGCCTCCTCGTCGTCATCGTCGCCATCGTCATCACCGTCACTGTCCTCGGTGGAGCGGGTGAACTCCACCTCGGAGTCCCCCGTGCTCTCTGCCTCGGACTCGGAGGCCTCCTCTTCTTTGCCGGAGCTAGAGGGGACCTTAACCTTGCGAGCTCTGACCTTGGGATTCTGGGGCCCGGCGTCGTCTCGGCCCACGATTCCGAGGGCGTTGCACTCTGGTATCTCCGCAAGGATCTCTGCCTTCTTTGGGTCCTCGCTCAGAGGCAGGACCCCCTCTGGCAGCTGATATGGCGCGTTGGGGGGAAAGATCTTCGTTATGGCGTCAAAAAGGGCTTCGTCGCTCATGTCGGAGTTCCGTAGTCGAGAAGGGTCCCGGAGACCCCGAAAGTCCCATGCCGGGTGAGGCCTCTTCTGCAAGGGGGCTAGGCGGTTGCGCAAGGCGTGCGCAACAATAGTGGCCCCGAAAATCCCCTACTCCCGCAGAAGCTTGAAGCGGGACACCGCCGCCGAGAGAAACATGTCCTGGTGGCTCAGGCCCCTCCAGAGTTCATGGCTCTCCGGGTGCTTCTTCGGTTCTTGGAGGCACTCGTGGGCCTCCGGTACGACGACGAGGAACCAGCTGTTCCTCCATTCCTCCCACTTGGACTTCACCACCATCTTGGGGTAGAATTGCTTAACATTCTGGCGGAAGCAGAACATGACCTCTACTGCCAGCCATCCCTCTTTCCCCACGTGGGGATAGAAGAAGTGTCGGAACAATGCCACGGAGGGCATTACCCCGACGAATGCCTCGCAGGCGTGAGCAAAGACGGCCAGATCCAAGATGGCCCCTAGAGTCAGATGCAGGAGCCTCAGATCGTACGCCTGCAGGATCTCAAGGAGGAAGTCTGAGAATGGGGGAACTACCCCCATCCTGACGAAGATGTTGAAGACGGGGACCTGAGTGGGTTCCCGGTCCTCGGCCGGCGGCATAATCTCTGTCGCCTCGCGGGCCGGCATGTCCCCCCTCGCCTGTGACGCCACCGCCCCGAATCGAGCCTTCGTCAGCAACACAGGATCTGAGGCGTATATGCTCGGGAACAGGGCCGTTTGGCGGCGCATGTCCGCCGTTTTGGCGGCGTGTTCCGACCTCTTCATCGACTTCTTGGACCTCGGAGGCGGCTGCCTCCTAACGAGCGAGGCACTGGCGGCCTTCTTCTGGGCGCTCTGTTTGGTCCTGGCCATCGGAGCAGAGGCGTTCAGCATTTCGCGTCGCGGCGGCCAAGAAGATTTGCGGTGTGCTACGAAAGGTGAAGACGAAGTGCTCTCCGGCGGCGCTTCAAGATCTCTGTGTTTGGGAAGGAGTAACGGCTATAGTTCCTTGGAACTGTGGCTTATAAGGCTCCCCACGAGTCGCGTCATGGTCCCACCGCTCTGGCCGGCGCGGAGACCGCGGAGGCTTTCCGTTCGATCGTCTCCTCCCTGTGGATTCAAGGCGAACGCTGACAGTCCACGCGGATCGCAACGTTCAGAAGACCCGTGGGACGCGCACCTCCATAGTGCGCGGCTCTGACGGATGTGACAAGACGTTCAAGACCTGACGCCGGGGACCCACTTTGACTCTTTTTTGGTCATAGCCCCGGCGGCAGAAGGGCGTGGCCGCCGGGACTATGCCCGGGGGCTACTGTCGCAACAGTGGAACATGGGGTTCCCCTGTTGCGGTCAAAGTGGGTCCATCGCACATGGGCCCACCAAGGAGGCATTCAAGGCCAAGGCACAAGACTGGCAGATGCCCCCCCCATCTGCCCCACGGCATCCCGACGCGCGCGGCATCGACAACCAAGGCAAAGGACCCGGGGACCCTCCGGGCCCCCCTCGACCCGGAAGCAGGCATGGAGGTCCCGGGACCCCGACTTCCGGCAGGAGGCCAGGCTCACCCCCGGGAACCCACCTCCAGTGCGCAAAGACGATAAGCTTGCCAGACCTGGCTAGAGGCTCCTAGATGACTTGGGCGCCAAGAAGCTGGAGGCGCCAAAGGGCGGCAGAGGCGGAAAAGCTGTCAGCCTCTGTCCGCCCTCCCTGGAAAAGGTGGGCGACCTCACCTACCCCCTCTAAGAAGAATACTTGGACGAGAGGAGGCCACGTCGCCTCCTAAGGAGTACCCGGAGAGGTTTCCCGCCAAAACCCCTCCGGCCCCAAGGGTGCACCTGTGGTATCCCCTTATCCTATAAAAGGAGGACCGAGGCACCCAAGGGAAGGGAGGGATTTCCAGAGAGTCGGAGTCTAGGCTAGATAGCGCACAAGACGAAGAGTAGCATAGGCGAGAGGTGATCTCCTCCGGGCTAGGATCTGCTCGTCTTCAACCTCTAGCCAACACCTCCCGGGTTCTCACCCGCGACCACCATTGTAAAGCTACACCATGATATACCTCTCAATCCAGGCATGCAGGAGTAGGGCTGTTAGCCTCCGGGCGGCCCGAACCTGGGTAAACCCCTTGTGTCTCTGTGATGCTTGCTAGTACGTAGATCTCGAGCGTAGACGAAGCCCTCGGGCGGAAGACGTTCCTCAGCCTCCTTCGCGCCCCATACCGAACCTAAAAAGGGGGTATCCTTTACTCCCGGTGTCCGTGATCCAAGACACGACAGAGTTTTTAAGTTCCAAAGGAGAGGAATATGAAGAAATCGAGGATGGATCAGAGCTCAAGCTTGGGGATGCCCCCATGGCACCCCCTCTGAATATCAAGAATTATCAAGAGTCAAAGCTTGGGGATGCCCAGGGCATCCCCTCATCTTCGTCGACTATCATAAGGTCGTCTTCGTTGAACTTCATTTTTATCACTTTACATATTAAGTGCTATGCTTGGAGCATCTTTATACTTTCAGTTTTGTTTGTTTGTTTGCTAGTCATATCTTTGTTGGATCCTAGCATTATTTGTGTGGGAGAGAGACACGCTCCACTTTTTCGTTTGAATACTCCTTTGCTTCGCTTATATCTTTTTGAGTATTCTTAGCTACTGTCTGTTTTCTAGTAAGCTCTCGCTTTAAGCTTTTATCTTGTTTAGAGCTGCTAGTTGTTAAGTTAAACTCTCTTGTTCTTCACTTATACTTGTTGGAGAGTTGTTGTTGAAAATTTGCTTGAATTGTCAATGCGACAAAATGCTGTTTGTGTGATGGTAGAATAAAATGAAAAGCCTGCATAGTTTTGTAGATCATGGTGTGGATACTTGATGCTTCTCAATTGTTTTGAGATGTTAAGTTGAATGCTTAAACTTGCTGGTTATTTGAGTGGAATTGATTAGTAAAGAAATATGGTTGAAAGCTTGAAATTGTGTGGTTTTTCACAGTTGTTAATTCATAGTGCTAATCTTTCCATCAAAAGAATTGTTTGGTCAACAAGGGAGATGGTGTAGAGTTTTTATGGTTATGACCGGTAAATGTCTTATGTTGTTCTGTTACCGGTTATTGTTAGATGTTTGCTTCAAACACCTTTTTTTTTTGCTAAGCCTAAAAATTCGTACTGAGTGTATGGTTTACTCGTGCATCCAATACCCAAAGCCAAACTTTCTTGCCAGCTGAGTCCACCATATCTACCTATGCATGGTATTTCCTACCATTCCAAGTAAATTTGTCATGTGCTACCTTTAAAAATTCAAAATACTTCTTCTTTGTGCCTCTGTTTTTAAGCTCATGAGGGAGCAGTAGAGAGCTAGATATAACTTGTGACAAGCGAGGTCATTTCCCCCCTTTCACCCAGTGTTGATGGATTATGTCTTAACTTGAATCAACCCGAGAGCAGCTTAAGCAAAAATATAAATATAACTCACAATTCTCCTCCGCGCAATGCAAATCTGAGAAATCAGCCCAAACATTGGACAGTGGTGAAACTAAGGAGAAAGAAGAGCGTACTCGCTCTTCTAAGAACCAGCTGCTCTCACAAGTCTAAAAACCTTGCTTGTCATGAGGGACTAGATAGTTTCTCTGTTGTGAAGTCGTTGACAAAAGCATACATACCTCAAAATCATTTTACTTCTGTTTTAAAAACCAAAAAAGCTCTAGCACATGACTAATCCCTGCTTCCCTCTGCGTAGGGCCTTTCTTTTACTTTTAATGTTGAGTCAGTTTTCCCTTTTTCCTTCTATCTCCACAAAAGCAAACATCTAGCATTGAACCTGGGTATCGTTGAGCATATTACATTATCAAGATTAAACATGAATCTTTATATAGACTTTATCTATAAGATAAGCCGTTGGAAGTTGAAGCTCTTTGCTAATGCTTACATCTTCCTTTGTGTTGATTCTCAAACACTTTTGTCATGGAATTATTATCCTTGTGAATTAGTCAAATATGTTGATCACATTGTTTTCATGTCTTTGACATACTATTTATGAAAGGTTTTGCTTGGATGATGTTAGCACCCGTTTTTGGCAGGTCTCGGATTCAAGCTTACTCGGTGGAAATGGCGACTCGGTGGTGATCCGGTGTAGCGCCCCGACCCCGGAATTATACAGAGAGGCTATGTAACCCACAGGCTATGCTACACAATCGAAAGGCATGGAATTACTGCTCTCACGCAACACATCGATCGTGCCATAACCACTAGCATAGCTATCAATGCATAAAACAGAGATCAAGATTTGTGGAAAAATTGGCACAAAGCAGACTCTACGACACAAAATCATATAGCAACTCATATATGAGAAAGATACAAAATTACACACAAAAGGGGTCACAGACCCATCAGTACATCATGCAGAAGCGAAGTAGTGTTGTCTAATACAACAAGATCCAGATATGGCCTAAGAGGCCTACAAATAAAATATAACCCTGCCAGCTTGTTCCGATGTCCCAAGCTGCCACCTGGGAACCCCGAACTACTCGTCGATGTCCAGGAAGAAACCACCTGGCTGCTCGGTGTCGTCCTCCTCTGAAATAAGTTATAAAAGCAGCAAAGAAAGACTAAGTACGACGTACTCGCAAGTTTAGTAGGGCGATATAGGCCCAATGCTGATGGAGGCTCTAAAGCTGTATATGTAGCTAATTTGCATAAAGCTAGTTTTCATTTTTAAAAGACGTAAAGACCCATGGCATCGTCTACTCAGAATGTTTTCCAAAAAGGGGTAAGAGAGTAACTTTCATCTTCGGTTCTCATCGAACCAACTTGTAGCCAAAACATCTCTCAACTCCACCAAAGGCACTCCCTCGAATCACCCTCGAGGAAATGAACCTTTTATCATACGTTGTAATGCAACCTTTAACTACCAAGTTTTAAGTAATTAGGTTATACTTTTCTATGAGCTAATCTGCCTTTCCCAAGATTTTTCCATAACAGTGGACACGACTTTTCGAAAAGATTTAAACTGCAGGGGTGTACTAATTTACCCACCAGTACCGTCCGGCTTGCCTGAATAGCTCTCTTCCGGGGAAAGCTGGCAAGTGGGCGTGGTTAAACCTTTACCTCGCATGAGACTATCCAAGAGTCATCTGTGGCCACAGGACAGGTTCAGTGCCTATTTCAACACCCTGCCCCATCGCCACGTCCTAAACACCACCGTCCTCATCATTCCTTTTTCCACCCACACACTCACATGCAAATGGAAATAGCGAACTAGAGGACCCTTGGATACGCCCACACAAGTTATTTAGTAAAGGGGATTCCATATGTCCCCACCGTTGGAAGCACGCTCGGTTCTTGGTTCTAGCTAAAAGCACTCTCAGCCTAGGCGGCAAGAATGAGGCAAAACACCATCCCCGATGGCAACTCATCCAAGCCTTTTAGAAAATTAATTAAGTACCAAGTATCCACCATGTCCAAACATTCCATCAACAACATCATTATGGAATTTAAACAATGGACATAAATAGCAATTGACTAAGCATGGCTAAGCATCACTAAGCATATAAGTACACCAATATAACTTTGTTCCCGGCCAACACATCAAGCCTAGGGTTCATAGGAGGGGAAGCATGTGATGGTTCGGGGAAAAACATGCAATCATAGGATAGTCTAATATTGACCAAAAATTGACATTGGAATCGCATGCAATATTATGGTGGATAAAATAGGTTTATAAAACAATAGGATGCTAGATGCCAAGAAGGTTAGGTTATCTCTTGCCTTGCTGCCGGGGCGTGTAGTACGGCTTGTCGAGGTAGGCAGGGGTGACCTCAACTCCAGACTCTATCGGTACACAAGCAAGAATAGAAGAACAAAATAAATCACACGAAGACAAGTTGCAATGCACAATCACATGATGAAATGACAAGATTATGCAAAGATATCATTATATAATTTAAATAGCAAAATTAAATGGAGAGCCAAATAATTAGTGCAATTATTTGGAAGCAACCCCATATTTAACTTAATGACCACATTGTTCATACATTTGTTAAATTATTACATTATTAGAGAAGTGGCTCAAATATTCATGAACATGGTATGAATGGATAGGGTTGGTCCTTCCGATCGTTTTGGTAACTTATTTGTAATTTTCTGAGTACCGAAGAATAAATAGTGAATTAATTAATTATTCGAATTTAGTTCTTTTAATCAATTAAAGAATATCATCAAATAAATATTTGTGATCATGATTTGATATTACCATGATTTGATAGCATTTGAAACACTGATCATTTTGATATTTTATTCATAATTGTTGGTTAAATATTTATCGAATTATGAATTTCCCAAAATTAGGTATTATTTGTACCATTTTGGGAATTCTTAAATAAAGGAGAAATTATTTCCCCAAAAGGGCATGGCAATGTTACCAAATGATAGGTAAGGTTTTTCTAAACAATTTGGTATTTGATTTGTCGAATTTGAAGCATTATTCAAATAGTTATCGATTATTTTAAATTCATTTTTAATTCAAAAAAGGAAAAACCTAAAGTCTGGCAGGCCGGCCTCTAAACCGGCCAGGCCGGGCTCAAGGCCGGGCTACCACCCGAGGCGGTCGGCCTTTCAGCCGGCCCAGGCTGGGGAGCGAGGCAGGGGGGGTGCCCGAGGGGTCCGGCCTGTTGGCCGGCCCAGACCGAGCCCAGGCCGGGTGTCCAGGCCGGGCACTGGCCCGAGCAGGCCGGTCTCGTGGTCTGTCAGGCCGGATCCTAGGCCGGGAGCACGGGGACTGTGACGCCGGTGGCGACCGGCGTCGATCGACGGCGAGAGATGAAGAGGGGGAGTGGGGAAAGGGGAAGGAAGGACGCGGCCTCACCTGGAACTCGTTGGCGTGGCTAGGAGCGGACGGGGATGACCACGGCGGCCGGAAATCATCGAGGACGGGCACGGTGAGCGGCGGACGGACGTCGGGAAATCGAGCTCGATTAGCTCGATTCCGCGCCTCCTAGCATGCGTGCGACGGTGGTGGAGGTAGAGGGTGACGCGGCGATCCTTCCTGCACGGTTAGTTCGTCCCGGGGTCGACGGAGACGACGGCGATGCGGCGGAGGGCACGAGCTCGAGCTCGGCAGTGGCAGAAGCGCACGGGGAGAGAAGGAGAGAGTGAGGGGAGGGAGCAGGTGAGGAGGCAGGCACGGGCGGCCTGGTCGCGTCCTTGACCCCGAAGAGGGGGGGCCATGGGGTGGGGGCACGGCGGCATGGTCGGCAGGGCGGCATGTGCGCCGGCCCTATCGCCACAGTGGAGGAAAGGGACGACCCTTTTGCAGAAACCCCCTGCCTGTTTTATTTTAATTACAAAGAAGTCCACAGCAACTTTGGCAATTTAAAAGAGGCACTTAAATATTTTTATAAAATCTACAAAAATTCAAGTGGCCTCCCCTTAACCTTTAGAATCTCCACAAAAATTTATGTGTCAAAATAAAATGTTTTGCACCATATTTGTTCATAGGGTCTAATTATAGTCATTTTTGATAATTTCCAACATATATTTATTTGGAGTATTTATGCATTTCCAAAAATAATGAAAATATTTATGGAGGCTCATATTATATTAATGAAGCTCCCCATAAAGTTTATTTTGAATTTTTAGAAAGTTTAACTTGGTTTCCAAAAATAGGATTTGAATTGAACCAAATTGAATTCTCAAATTTATTTATTTGCTTGTTAAGAATTTAGCCTTTGACAATTATTTATAAAATATATCCTTGAGCTTCCTAGACAAATTGGAGACTCAAGAACACTGGGTTTTGCCAATTTGAGTAATGTACTTGGGTTGAAATTTTGGGAAGGTTTTGCTTCCCTTTTTATTGTTTTCCAATTGTTGCTTTATTCAACTTGAACAATTTAAATAAGTATGCCATGATGCAATGCAAAGCAAAAAGTGAAAATTTGGCCCATATTTTAGGGTGCCAAACTGGGGCTGTTACAATTCTACCCCCCTTACAGGAATCTCGTCCCGAGATTCTAGAGTAGAAGTAGAGAGGAGGGACACATGACTACATGTATCTCCCGCGATCTTCTCGATCCCACGATGATCTTCCTCGGTGCAGTGATTGGGCTAACCAACATGACATGCCAAAATGGCGGAAAGGACAAAAGGTAGCTTAAGGTGACAGACAAAAGGAACTTTGCCCAAAACCATAAACCATTGGGGAAAACTAGGAACAACTCGACCAAACAAGGTCGAGCAGAAGATAGGGCAACTTCTAGACTCCACGCTTTTGACATACCAAACATTTCCATAAGGTTGAAAGCTCGGACCCTAACGCGACTGATGGATTCACACATTGTCCGTGTGATGGGGAAAAGCTTTGGGTTCACCTAGGAGGGATAGATATAGCCTGCCCCACATTTAGATAGAGAGGTAGAACCTGATATCGAGTTGTTGCCACGAGAGAGATGGAGTAGGAGGATTGATCGAGGGACAATTAGTAACTCCGTTGTAAGATTCTCCTTGAGGTTCTAGATATCACGCTCCGGCTTCGGAATAGCCTTCAATCGATCATCAAGCGAAGGTCGTACTGGACGAGAGAGAAAGGTTATAAGGGAAAACTCCTAGGGTAAGTTACACCTGATCCTCAGGGATAGTGGTTGATGTTAAAGATTTAGGAGATTTCGTCAATAGGCCTTCCGGTGAGGTGCGTGAACCACACATCGGACTTATCGGGGTTTCGGGTAGTACTATGTCATACTCGTGATAAACACCAAGCATCATTTCTGCTTGAGGTTCCGAGTTGGTTAGGTGTACATACAATTCAGACTGCACACGTCCGAGGAAGGAGTTGGCTGAAGTTAACCGATAGATAGGGTAACTAGATTATCAAGCTCTGAGCTGCAATGTCAAGCTCCAGAACATGATCGAGAGTGGGAAACCATGGGGTCACGGCTACGAAGAGAAAATTTGAACCAGCATGTACATCAAGCAAGGAAGCACAACTGAGTCCTGATTGGGAACACCAGTAAGAGGTTAGGATTTGACAACTTCTTCTTTATTCAAAAACGAATCCACTAGTGGCATACAAGATGTATTTAGAGGACTGGCGGTAACAACCTACCATCTCAACAACAATCCGCACATGCATGACCAACTTGTGATTTAACCCGAGGAGACAAAGTGAACTTCACTCGGATCCAAGGCGACAAAGGTCACTGGTTGCGAGAGGAAACTTACTTTTCAAGGAAAAGATGTGGTCTTGAGAGTTTCGACACGAATCTAACTCGTTGACCGAAGGGGTGCACAAGAACGATAGGACTTGGCAACACAGACATCTCAGCTCAATGATATGATTACCAGTCATGCCAAGAGTGCCACCAAAGTCTTTGGATTTCAAAACAATAACAATTGCTAAGAACATCCGATTACCACAACGATATATATCCTCGACATTCTCGAGCCCGGGTAGCTCGGAGGTAGATGAATAAGGAAGGGTAAGAGCATCACTTCATCAAGTACGTCATGAGACTACGCACGACCTCTTGATATGAAAGAGTGTGACACTCCAAGGTGGAACGGAACAAGAACAAGACAAGATCTTACTCCGCGAATTACAATACTTTGACCTGGTCCGAGAAATATACGAGGTACCGGAGTTTGTTTCTCCTGACATCCCGAAGTGGAATGCCTTGACGAACCACAAGAATAACATGCATCAGAACACCCCAATGCACGATAAATTTGACTGTCAACAGACAGATAGAGGTCGGACAACAGATTTCTAGTAAGGAACGGGCTAACAACAATTCCAAGATATTGCAGAAGCCCTTGTTAGCACTCTTCCGACAACTAGTGCCGAAAGGGTTTCAAGAAACGGGTGTTGCCGGAGGAATCACAATTTTTGATGGAAAAACTCGCTAAGAGCAATCCCGTCGTGATTCAGCTGGTTCCATAACAGAGAGTTTAGTTAAAGCTAGTGACAGAGAGGAGCATGGTTGAGCAAACATTTACGGCTGCAACCTCGAGTTCGAAGATTAACTTCAAATTTTGCCAACCTGATGTAGGGTTTGAGAATTAACATCAGGGTTCACAGAGAAGATCTTGAGTTAAAGATCAGCTTCATGTACCGGGACTCACAACAGCATAATGCTCACAAGGGTGACAACCCTCATGAATCATTACACCAGAGCCCTAGCACAATCCGGGACCTTCGGTTCAAGATCTTGGGCTAAAGCAAAGGGATGTCTTGATGATCCGCAATACTTCTTCTCTCCTGTCTCTAGAATTGGCAGACGAGCAGAGCTATCCAGTAACTAAAGGTAGAAGCCAACCCCGTGAACCTAAAGATTATAATTTTGCAGACGAGCAGAAGAACCGTCAAAATCAAATAGAGGAAGATGGCACCGAGATCAGAGTGAATTGGGTAAGGAGTAAAAAGAATCCTAAGAGGGTTTTCACAACTCATTTTTAGGTTAAAAATAATTTTCAACTAGACTCGACATCAACCAATAGAACGGGTTTCCTACAGGCAGTCCTGCTCTGATACCAACTTGTAGCGCCCCGACCCCGGAATTATACAGAGAGGCTATGTAACCCACAGGCTATGCTACACAATCGAAGGGCATGGAATTACCGCTCCCACGCAACACATCGATCGCGCCATAAACACTGGCATAGCTATCAATGCATAAAACAGAGATCAAGACTTGCGGAACAACTGGCACAAAGCAGACTCTACGACACAAAATCATATAGCAACTCATATATGAGAAAGATACAAAATTACACACAAAAGGGGTCACAGACCCATCAGTACATCATGCGGAAGCGTAGTGTTGTCTAATACAACAAGATCCAGATATGGCCTAAGAGGCCTACAAATAAAATATAACCCTGCCAGCTTGTTCCGATGTCCCAAGCTGCCACCTGGGAACCCCGAACTACTCGTCGATGTCCAGGAAGAAACCACCTGGCTGCTCGGTGTCGTCCTCCTCTGAAACAAGTTATAAAAGCAGCAAAGAGAGACTGAGTACGACGTACTCGCAAGTTTAGTAGGGCGATATAGGCCCAATGCTGACGGATGCTCTAAAGCTGTATATGTAGCTAATTTGCATAAAGCTAGATTTCCTTTTTAAAAGACGTAAAGACCCATGGCATCTTTTACTCAGAATGTTTTCCAAAAGGGGTAAGAGAGTAACTTTCATCTTCGGTTCTCGTCGAACCAACTTGTAGCCAAAACATCTCTCAACTCCACCAAAGGCACTCCCTCGAATCACCCTCGAGGAAATGAACCTTTTATCATACGTTGTAATGCAACCTTTAGCTGCCAAGTTTTAAGTAATTAGGTTATACTTTTCTATGAGCTAATCCGCCTTTCCCAAGATTTGTCCATAACCGTGGACACGGCTTTTCGAAAAGATATACCCTACAGGGGTGTACTAATTTACCCACCGGTACCGTCCGGCTCGCCTGAATAGCTCTCTTCCGGGGAAAGCTGGCAAGTGGGCACGGTTAAACCTTTACCTCGCACGAGACTATCCAAGAGTCATCTGTGGCCATAGGACAGGTTCAGTGCCTATTTCAACATCTGCCCCATCGCCACGTCCTAAACACGACCGTCCTCATCATTCCCTTTTCCACCCACACACTCACACGCAAATGGAAATAGCGAACTAGAGGACCCTTGGATACGCCCGCACAAGTTATTTAGTTAAAGGGGATTCCATATGTCCCCACCGTTGGAAGCACGCTCGGTTCTTGGTTCTAGCTAAAAGCACTCTCAGCCTAGGCGGCAAGAATGAGGCAAAACACCATCCCCGATGGCAACTCATCCAAGCCTTTTAGAAAATTAATTAAGTACCAAGTATCCACCATGTCCAAACATTCCATCAACAACATCATTATGGAATTTAAACAACGGACATAAATAGCAATTGACTAAGCATGGCTAAGCATCGCTAAGCATATAAGTACACCAATATAACTTTGTTCCCGGCCAACACATCAAGCCTAGGGTTCATAGGAGGGGAAGCATGTGATGGTTCGGGGAAAAACATACAATCATAGGATAGTCTAATATTGACCAAAAATTGACATTGGAATCGCATGCAATAATATGGTGGATAAAATAGGTTTATAAAATAATAGGTTATCTCTTGCCTTGCTACCGGGGCGTGTAGTACGGCTCGTCGAGGTAGGCAGGGGTGACCTCAACTCCGAACTCCATCGGTACCCAAGCAAGAATAGAAGAACAAAATAAATCACACGAAGACAAGTTGCAATGCACAATCACATGATGACATGACAAGATTATGCAAAGATATCATTACATAATTTAAATAGCAAAATTAAATGGAGAGCCAAATAATTAGTGCAATTATTTGGAAGCAACCCCATATTTCACTTAATGACCACATTGTTCATACATTTGTTAAATTATTACATTATTAGAGAAGTGGCTCAAATATGCATGAACATGATATGAATGGATAGGGTTGGTCCTTCCGAATGTTTTGGTACCTTATTTGTAATTTTCTGAGTACCGAAGAATAAATAGTGAATTAATTTATTATTCGAATTTAGTTCTTTTAATCAATTAAAGAATATCATCAAATAAATATTTGTGATCATGATTTGATATTACCATGATTTGATAGCATTTGAAACACTGATCATTTTGATATTTTATTCATAATTGTTGGTTAAATATTTATCGAATTATGATTTTCCCAAATTAGGTATAATTTATACCATTTTAGGAATTCTTAAATAAAGGAGAAATTATTTCCCCACAAGGGCATGGCAATGTTACCAAATGATAGGTAATGTTTTTCTAAACAATTTGGTATTTGATTTGTCGAATTTGAAGTATTATTCGAATAGTTATCGATTATTTTAAATTCATTTTTAATTCAAAAAAGGAAAAACCTAAAGTCTGGCAGGCCGGCCTCCAAACCGGCCAGGCCGGGCTCAAGGCCGGGCTACCACCCGAGCCGGTCGGCCTTTCGGCCGGCCCAGGCTGGGGAGCGAGGCCGGGGGGGTGCCCGAGGGGTCCGTCCTTTTGGCCGGCCCAGACCGAGCCTAGGCCGGGTGTCCAGGCCGGGCACTGGCCCGAGCCGGCCGGCCTCGTGGCCGGTCAGGCCGGAGCCTAGGCCGGGAGCACGGGGACTGTGACGCCGGCGGCGACCGGTGTCGATCGACGGCGAGAGATGAAGAGGGGGAGCGGGGAAAGGGGAAGGAAGGACGTGGCCTCACCAGGAACTCGTTGGCGTGGCTAGGAGCGGATGGGGACGACCACGGCGGCCGGAAATCGTCGAGGACGGGCGCGGCGAGAGGCGGACGGACGTCGGGAAATCGAGCTCGATTAGCTCGGTTCCACGCCTCCTAGCATGCGTGCGACGTTGGTGGGGGTAGAGGGCGACGCGGCGATCCTTCCTGCGCGGTTAGTTCGTCACGGGGTCGACGGAGACGACGGCGATTCGGCGGAGGGCACGAGCTCGAGCTCGGCAGTGGCAGAAGCGCACGGGGAGAGAAGGAGAGAGCGAGGGGAGGGACCAGGTGAGGAGGCAGGCACGGGCGGCCTGGTCGCGTCCATGACCCCGGAGAGGGGGGGCCGTGGGGTGGGGGCACGGTGGCATGGTCGGCAGGGCGGCATGGGCGCCGGCCCTGTCGCCACAGTGGAGGAAAGGGACGACCCTTTTGCAGAAACCCCCTGCCTATTTTATTTTAATTACAAAGAGGTCCATAGCAACTTTGGCGATTTAAAAGAGGCACTTCAATATTTTTATAAAATCTACAAAAATTCAAGTGGCCTCCCCTTAACCTCTATAATCTCCACAAAAATTTGTGTGTCAAAATAAAAAAATTCACCATATTTGTTCATAGGGTCTAATTATAGTCATTTTTGATAATTTCCAATATATATTTATTTGGAGTATTTATGCATTTCCGAAAATAATGAAAATATTTATGGAGGCTCATATTATATTAATGAAGATCCCCATAAAGTTTATTTTGAATTTTTGGAAAGTTTAACTTGGTTTGCAAAAATAGGATTTGAATTGAACCAAATTGAATTCTCAAATTTATTTATTTGCTTGTTAAGAATTTAGCCTTTGACAATTATTTATAAAATATATCCTTGAGCTTCCTGGACAAATTGGAGACTCAAGAACACTGGGTTTTTCCAATTTAAGTAATGTACTTGGGTTGAAATTTTGGGAAGGTTTTGCTTCCCTTTTTATTGTTTTCCAATTGTTGCTTTATTCAACTTGAGCAATTTAAATAAGTATGCCATGATGCAATGCAAAGCAAAAAGTGAAAATTTGGCCCATATTTTAGGGTGCCAAACTGGGGCTATTACATCCGGCAGGAGCTAACCCGGATCAGTCACAACCCGGATCACAGGTTCAAGCTCACTCAGAAGGAAATAGTGACTCGGAGAGAATCTGGGGTAGTGACCCGGCAGAGGTTAACAAGGTTCAGCCAGGACCCGGTGCAAGTTAGACTCGAAGCTTCCTGAAGATTCCACAAGCTGCACCAGAAATGCCGGACGCAAGGTGATGCTTACAAAGCCCAAAACGGAAGTTGATGGCGCCAGAAGGAGTTTGGGATCAACCCGGAAGGACAAAAGGTAACTTTCCAAAAGAGGCCGAAGACAATGCTTGCAGTCCGAATCCAACACGACGCCGGCCAGAAATCTTACATAGTTTATAAGTAGAAACCGACCTATGTTATGAGTTGTAATCCTTGTAGAAGTACAATGCTTGTACGGGAAAGTCCAGCCGCCTCGCTATATATATGTAGGAGGTGACGGCCGATTGAAATTAAGCAAACAATCGACAATCAATACAAACCCTGCTTTTTACCCTCAAACCCTTGTTCCTGCTTTCGTTGTTCGGTGACTTCGCGAGAGTTCGACGAATATCGACAATCGAGTTGGGAGTGGTCTAATCCGGCTCAACTCAGCCAATCGTCGCCTGCTTCCTCCGACGGGGTCCGTCCCGAGGGGCTGGGGCGTCTGGTTCTGAAAGAATCGGCTTGCTGTCTTGCGTATCGCGTCTGGTTCTAAAAGAATCGAGTTGCGGAGTATCTCCCCCGGCACCGCGGGTACACGAGGACATGTTCGTGTGACGCGTTTTTAGCACAACAGATGATTCAACTTGTTTATTAATTGCTTTCTTGCTATCAGTTATAGACAATTGTTTTGTATCTCTTCATTCACATCCTTTGATTTGCATCACTATCTTGATCAAGAATGTGTTGGTCGCATGTCTCATCAAAAATTATTTGTTATCACTTACCTACTCGAGGACGAGTAGGAGTTAAGCTTGGGGATGCTGATACGTCTCAAACGTATCTATAATTTTTGAGTGATCCATGCTAGTTTTGTGATTTTGTCACATGTTTTTACTGTCATTTATATAATTTTTATGCATTTTGTCGGACTAACCTATTGACAAGATGCCAAGTGTCAGTTCCCTGTTTTTGCTGTCTTTTTGTTTCAGAAATTTACTTCTGGAAATATTCTCAGAATTGGACGAAAATTTACGGGGAATTTTTATTTGCCACGACGAAGTACCAGTCCGAAGGAGAGCCGGAGGGGAGGCCCACAGGGCAGAGGCGCCCCCTGCCACGGCCTGGGGGTCACCTGCGGGTGGGGCCCGCCCCTGCCCGTGGGACCTCACCTCGGCCCCCTCCGACGCCTATAAATTGCCTTTTACCCTTAAAACGTCGGGGCGGCCATTATTTTTCAGAAACTCGACCCGACGCGCCGTCACCGAAAACCCTAGTTCGGGGTCCAATCTGAAGCTGATCCCAGCACTCTGCCGACGGGGAGATCGCTCCCGGAGGGCTCTTCATCATCATGCCTTCCTCCGGGTTGATTTGTGAGTAGTCTCACCTTGGACTATGGGTCCATGGCAGTAGCTAGTTGGTAGTCTCTCTCTCTTGTGCTTCATGTCTTATGATCTTGTGAGCTGCCTAACATGATCAAGATCGATTATTCTAATGCTATGTGATGTGTTTGCTGGGATCCGATGGATTATGAAGTTATGTTCAGATTGTGCATGATTCTTATATGAGTAATTTATGTTCTTGCATGCTCTCCGATGTTCGTAGTTACTTTGGCCAAGTGATTGTGTGTATCTCCAAGAGAGGGTATTTATGCTAGATAGTGGGTTCATGCCCCCTTTTGTTCCTGGGCATGAGTGACAGAAACATCTAAGGGCGAGGGTGTGATGTTGCTACTAAGGGTAAAACAGCGGTGTTAATATCTCTTTTGATATTAGTATTGCTTACTTCATGCACTTTACTTAATGCAATTGTCTGTTGCTTGCAACTTAATACCGTTGGGTGACAGGCTGGATAGCGATCCCACGGTGGACTTTTTAGACAAAGACGCAGTTGGACTCAACGGTCTTTGTTCCTTGTCGTGATGCCTCCATAAATATTATCATGTCCTTTTTGTCATAGCTAAATTGGGTTTGTGTCATGATCTTGTCAATTGCCTAGCTGTAATTCGTTCACCCATCACATGCATATTTTATTTACTTGAGAGACTCCACTAGTGAACCCATGGCCCCCGGTCCATCTTTTTACATTGTTTACAACCTCATTTACTTGCTTTTAATCATCATTACTCCTCTAGTCACTTTTCATATTTCATCTATTTCATCATACAATTAACCGCTTTGTTTTCTGCCAGACCGGAAAGATTGACAATCTTTTCGCCGTTGGGGGCAAAGTATTTTGGTTGAGTGTGTGCAGGTCCACGTCTGTTGAAGGTCAAGCACCAGAGATCTTCAACATTCAGCTCGTTGTTGACTTCAAAGTTCTACTGGTTCGATAAACCTCGGTTCGTTAAACGAGGGAAAACTGCTACTAGCTGCAATTCCGCCTTCGCTTGGGGCACCACCCAACTTATTTTAATACAGCAGTAGTCCACACCGTCACCATCGGTGCCCACCTCGCTGAGAAATAGGAAAGCGCGCTCGTCGCCTTCCTTCGGGAAAAATCTAACGTCTTCGCGTGGGAAGCGTCAAGTTTGCCCGGCGTACCAAGGGAGGTGATTGAGCACAAACTGGCGGTAAATGCGGACGCCCGCCCGTAAAGCAATATCTACGGAAACAAAGCAAGGAGAAGCTGGAGTTCATTGTCGCTGAGATTGACAAGCTGATAGGAGCCGGAGTCATCACGGCGGTTCCTCACCCGACTTGGGTTGCCAACCCCGTTGTGGTGCCAAAGCCCATGACCTTCAAGCTGCGACTATGCATCGACTTCACCGACCTGAACACGGCCTGCCTCAAAGACCCTTTCCCTCTGCCGCACATCGACTCGATCGTGGATTCCACGATCGGGTGCGAGTTGCTGTGTTTCCTGGATGCCTTCTCCGGGTATCATCAGATCATGATGGCAGTGGAAGACCAGGAGAAGACAGCCTTCATTACCCCCAAGGGCTGCTACTGCTGCACCCGGATGCCATTTGGTCTCCGGAACGTCGACGCTACCTTCCAGCGCGCTATGTATGCGTGCCTTGGGTCGCAGCTGGGCCGCAACATTGAAGCCTACATCGACGACATCGTAGTTAAAACGCGGCACAAGGACTCCCTCATCCAATACCTACACAAGACCTTCGACAACTCCGCCGGGTCAACTTCAAGCTCAATCCCGACAAGTGCGTGTTCGGGGTTCCATCTAGCAAGCTGCTGGGTTTTCTGGTCTCCAACCGGGGGATAGAAGCCAACCCCGACAAGATCAAGGCCATCGAGCGTATGGAGGCGCCTCGGCGGTTCAAGGACATACAGCACCTTAACGGGTGCATCACTGCACTGGGCGCTTCATCTCAAGGCTTGGAGAGCGGGCCCTGCTGTTCTTCAAGTTACTCAAGAAGACAGGCCCCGTGGAATGGACCCCCGAGGCCGAGGAAGCTCTTCAGTCCCTCAAGCGCTACCTCGCTCCACCACCAATCCTCGTGGCATCAGCCAAGAAGGAGCCCCTTCTGTTGTACATCGCTGCCACCAACCAGGTGATCAGCGCCGTGCTGGTAGCAGAGCAAGACGCTCCACCAAAGGAATCAAGCAAGACCAAGGGCAAGCGCCTCGGGAACCCTCCCCCGGGGCAACCAGGCAAGAAGAAGCGGCCGGGCGACCTCAACGCTCCGACCACACGCGCTGGCGCTGAGCCTCTCTCAGCGGAAGAACCTCTCCCCTAGGGGCCTCCGTCGGGGGCTACCTCACCAACACCCCACGACGCCCAAGACGTGGAAGAAGCAGAGCCCGACAAGGATTCGGCAACCTGCAAGGTGCAGCATCCGGTCTACTTCATGAATGGTATCCCATGATGCAGAAACCTCTTGCTGGCGATCCTCATTGCTCCCCGCAAAATGAGGCCGTACTTCGAAAGCCATCCAATCACGGTGGTATCAAGGTACAACCTGAGAAGCCCTCTGGAGAACCCGTTAGCCACTGGGTGCATATCATGTTGGGCTATGGAACTTCAAGGCTTCGGCATTAAGTTCGAGCACACAGACAACATCAAGAGCCAGGCACTGGCGGACTTCACCGCCGAATGGACCAAAACGGCGTTCGACGACCCGGAAGAGGAGACATGTCTCCCCGGGAAGGAGGACCCTGATGCCTGGACCATGCACTTCGACGGCTCGTACACGAAGGGTCAAGGGGGTGCCGGCGTAGTCCTAACCTTACCGACCGGCGATCGCCTGAAGTACGTCGCCAGATGCACTACCAGGGGAACATTTCGAACAACACGACGGAGTACGAGGGCCTACTCGCAGGACTTCATGCTGCCTCGGCCTCGGCATCAGCAAGCTCATCGTCAAGGGAGACTCTCAGCTAGTCGTTGATGACCCACAAGTATAGGGGATCGCAACAGTCTTCGAGGGAAGTAAAACCCAAATTTATTGATTCGACACAAGGGGAGACAAAGAATATCTATAAGCCTTAGCGGCTGATTTGTCAGATCAGCCACACCTGGAAAGCAACTCACTTGATGCAATTTATCAGTAGCAACAGTAGTATAACGATAGTAATAATAAAGCAACAATAGAAATAATACGAAAACAGGAGTAGTAGCAATTGTAATGAAAATAGTACTAAAACACCGTAGGCGTAGGGATGTAAATACGGGCGCTGCATGGATGTGATAGTTCATGAAATAATTACTTAGGGCAATAAGCAGATAACAAAATAAATAGTATCGAGGTGCTAAATAAACATAGGCATGTGTTTCGTAGGTAGTTGTACGTGCTCGCAATGAGAACTTGCACGACATCTTTTGTCCAACCTCCCCGTGGCAGCGGGGCCTTTATGAGGAACGAAAGGTAATTAAGGCACTTCTTTTACAAAGTGCCGGAGCAAAGCATTAACATTCAATGAACACATGTAATCCTCAAGTCAAAACCATCCCCTCCGGTTATCCCATAAGCTATTACTTTGGGGCCTCGGGTTCCGGACAATAACAGGTGCAAACAACTTGTAGATACGATCCAAAACAACATTTATCATAATATGTCCTGATCTGAAAACATGGCACTCGGGCCCTAAGTGTCAAGCATTAAGCACACCAAGTTGCAACAACGATAAATAAGGACTCACACAAATACTAGACATCATGCCCTAACAATCCGACATCTTATTACATGAACAATCTCATCCAATCCCTAACATCCCCTCAGCCTACAGCGGGGAATTACTCACACATGGATGGGGAAAACTTGGATGGTCGATGGAGAGGCGATGCCGATGGTGATGGTGACGATCTCCCCTTCAATCCCCGTCACGACAGGGTGCCGGAACAGGAACTTCTGGTCCTCGAAAAAGGTTTCGAGGTGGCGGTGGCGCTCTGTATCTTTTCTGGAAAAATGATCGGGGGTTTTGGAGTTTTTAGGTCGAAGGGCGTAAATAGGCGAAAGGGGCGTCGCTAGCCGAGCCACCACCTGGCCAGGTGGGACCCATGCGTGGCCTGCCCTAGGCCGCGGCCAGGTGGCATCTGGGGGCTCTGGCTGGCCCCCGCAGCCCCCCTTCTAGCTCTGTGGGTCTTCTATAAAAATATAATTTCTGGAATTTTTCCAGATTTTTCCGAGAACTTTGATTTTGGCACAAAAATAAGACACCAATGCAATTCTGCTGAAAACAACGTTAGTCCGTGTTAGTTCCATTCAAATCATGCAAATTAGAGGAAAAACAACAGCAAAAGTGTTTGCAAAGTAGATACGATTTGGACGCATCAAACTCCCCAAGCTTAGCACATCGCTTGTCCTCAAGCAATTCAGTTGGTAAACTGAACGCGATAAAAGAAACTTTTACAAACACATTTGCATCTCATGATGTAAACATGCTTGTGCTTATGATCAAGACCTTAACAAGTGTATGATAAAAGTCATAATAGAAATGCAACTTAGCAACCATAGAGACATATGAAAAGATTCCAACATACTAAGAATTAATAATAAGGCATATAGCTATCAACAAGATTGCAATACTCAAAATAAAGTATGGTATAATGGTATCTCGCTAGCCCTTTCTAATACCGCAAAACATAAATGTAGAGCACCTCCGAAATCCAAGTGGAGACTAGAACAAAGATATAAACATCACAACTATAACTCAGTTAATAGTATTTTGCTACAAAGCACACTCTGTTAAGAATGACAACTATGCTCTCGAAGAAGTGCTCAAAGAAGCATATGGTGACTCAACATGAAAATAAAAGACAGGCACTTCGCAGAGGGAAGCAGGGATTAGTCATGTCCTAGAGCTTTTCATTTTTATTTTTGATAGAAGTAAAACAGTTTTGGGGCATGCGTGCTTTCATCAACGAATTCACCGCAAAGAAACTAGCTAGTCCCCCATGAAAACCAAGGCTTTTAGACTTGTGAGAGCGGCTGGTTTTAGAGGAATGAGTACATTCCTCTTTCTGCTTTGTTTCACCACTAACCAATGTTTGAGCTGATTTCTCAGATTTTCATTGTGCGGAGGAGAATGATGAGTTATATTTATATTTTGCTTAAGCCGCTCTCGGGTTGATTCAACTGAGGACGTAAACCATCAATACCGGGTGAAAGGGAGGAAATGACCTTGCCTATCACAAGTTATAACCAGCTTCTTACTGCTTCCTCATGAGCTTAAAAAACAGAGGCACAAAAAAGAGAATTTTGAATATTTTAAAGATAGCACATGACAAATTTACTTGGAATGGCAGGGAAATACCACATATAGGAATTTATGGTAGACACTTTGGGAAGACTTGTTTTAAGGATTTTGGATGCACGAGCAGCATTCCTGCTCAGTACAAGTGAAGGCTAGCAAAAGACCGGGAAGCGACAACTAGGAGAGCAATACTTGTCATAATCATGCATTGCAACAAAACAATATTAAACAAGGCATAAGAGTGATATCAATACTTTGGGGCAAAAGTTCAATGAGGTAAAAGACTTTCTTTTTAGTCAATCATGTGTAAACATGTGCCATGTTATTCCAACATGAATTATCCAGAGGAGGATACCACATTACCATACTAAATTATGAATGAAGCAATACATGTCAATTTCTGCATGAAAAATTATTCACTCCTAGATAATTGAAACTAATCATAGGAAAATATGAACTACCAAGTGTACATTACCAATACAACTAATTATCAAGATGAGCCAAAGCAGGATCATCCGGACAAGTATATGTACAAAAGAGAAAACAAATAGAGTTCATACCAGCTCATTTTACCATGTCCACTTCACCAAATATCGTCATTATTGCTCCTTCAATTGCATGACCGAATGATATGAAAATAAAGATCGAGCCCAAACGACGCTGCGAGAACTGGTTGAACCCTGCATCCACTATACAAAATAAAAGAGAAAAGGGAAAAATCTTTTTGGCTTTTCGAATTTTAAGAGCAAAGAGAAACAAACAAATAACCAAAGGAAATCATTTTGGATTTTCAATTTAGCCAGAAAAGAACAAAAAGAGAAAACCAAAAAAGGAAAAGAAAAGAGATTAACCAAAGCAGACTGAAAATTAAAATAAAAGAAAATGTTTTTGGGTTTTCGAATTTTAAAAGACAAAAACAAGCAACTAAACAAAGAAGACATAAAATGGATATACAGAGCAAGGATGTATAAACCGACTAAGATATATAAATGAGTGAAGTGCCGGTGAGAATACGTACTCCCCCAAGCTTAGGCTTTTGGCCTAAGTTGGGACTCAGTAGTGGCCGCCCCACGGGATCCACCCTGGTGCATCGTAGGTGGGGTAGTTCGGCTCCGGTGGCTGCGACGAGGAAGTCCCTGCGTCTTGGTAGTAGTGCGAGGAGCCTTCCCCAAAATAATTTGGGGTCTATTTCCCTCCAACTGGTGCAAGCTGCTGCTCCACCGTGTGCTCCTCGTGCCCCTCTTGGGACTCCAAATAGGCATCCAACTCCTTTTCCACAAATGCCCATCCTCCCCTAGTATCATGGTTAAACAAAAGGGGTGCTGGGAGACGAATTAGTTGCTCTGAGTTAGAAGCAAACAACAATTCATAAAATATGTTATCGATAGTGGAGGAACGAGTAATGAAATGATGAAGCTTCATGGAATGAAGATCAAGTCTAGAGTCTGAGAACTTCATATCAGTTGGATCAATACTAAAGCCAGAGTAAGCAAGCAAACGCGAGGCAATGATGCCCCCATAGTATGGTCCTTTCACACTATTAGTGGAAAGACGCTGAGCAATCAAAGTGCCAATGATATAAGTTCTATTACCAGTGAGTGCGACATCTATAACAACCAAGTCAGGAGTCGAACTTTCGCTTGCATTACCTCTTGCTAAAATTCCTTTGGAGATGTAGTGAGCAAGATACCTGATGGCTAGAAATTGAATATTTGGCATAATCCTAAGAAGAGGTTCTTGAACTCCTTAGAGTCCTCCTTAATCTTCTTGGAGGTTCCCCAACTTGGAACCTTAATTTCCCTACAAAACTCAGAAAGTCGCATATCCACAGCCTTGTGGTAAATGTTGAATGACACTGTGGGATTATCTCTTGAATTGTGAAATTTAAAACTTTGCACAAATGACATAGTTAATTTTGCATATTGCGGGAGCTCATCAGCTACAAAGTACTCCAAACCTGCATTAGAGATTACTCATTGAAATCCTCTGAAATACCTGTAGCTTTCATAAAGTCTTTGCAAGGAAAAACCGAAGGATACACAGGTTCTTCACGTTCCACTTCCATAACCCGGGGTTCCACTGGGTTTGTTGGCTCAAATGGAGGGTTTCCATAGCCAAACCAATCCATCTTCCTATTCTGAATTTTTTTAACAAACCTCATAAAACTTGATTTTTAGAGCACAAAATTCATGGGTAACACTATAGGAACTATAAGAGAGCTTAACCATGCATCAAAACTAATTATCAAGCTCAAACTCAAGCATGCGAGCTCACTAAACAAGTTACCTACAGCAGAAAAATACTCAATATATACTCAACCATTCAAATTTTCGATTGGATAGGCGGAGGAGTCACATACCGGAGAGCAAATGATCCAAATCTCAGCAGAAATGATGGGCTGAGCAAGTAGATCAAAAATCTCAAGCAAGAACATCAAGAACTCGGGTTTGGACAATGGTGAAGTGAAAACTTGGGAGAGAGAAAGGATGGGGAGGAAACTCACCATGTGGGGGGCCTGGTGGGCCCCAGGTGTCACCCAGGCGCGGTCAAGGCCAGGCCACGGCCAGGGGCACCTGCCCACATGGTAGGTCCCCTTTGGCAGCCCCTGGTGTTGCTAGGCCCCATTTTATGCATAAAAATTTATAGAAAATTTTTCAGAAATTTTTGACAACTTTGATTTCTGGACATTTTCAGGGTTATAAAAGGGCTCGGAATCTCAAAAACGATTTTTTAAAAGATGGAAAACTAACCAAAAACTATAATCACAGAAGTGCTAAAACAATAATCACAACAACAATTACATGGGAATCATAGTTTCATGTATATAAAATAAATTTGAGAGCAAGGTTGATCAAGTCTTACTTCAAGCTTATTTTATATAACACAAATTTTTTGAGTTCCACCAAACAATCATGTTACCTCATACGTCTTCTTATTTCCTGTTCAGCTTTACAAGCAACACGAAACAAATGGTCGACGGAATATAATTCCTCTACATGCATTACTATGTCCTGAATATCATGGTTTAACCCTCTCCAAAATCTATCCATAAAATCTTCTTCACTTTCTTCTACAAATGCATGTAGCAAGGTAGTTTCTAAATCATCATAATATTCTTTTACACTTTTATTACCTTGTTCCAAGTTCTGCAATTTCTTAACCCTGTCACGAGTGTAGTATGATGGAACAAATCGATATCGCATAGCAAGTTGTAGATCATGTCAAGTAGTAGGTATATAATCAGGATATGATCGACAATATTCATTCCACCAAATAGATGCAAAACCAGTGAATGTACTAGTGGCATCTTTTACTTTCTTACACTCAGAAAAATCATGGGAAACAAATATAGCATTTATCTCAACTTTCCATTCAATATATATATCAGGATTATAACGACCCGCAAACGATGGCATATAAATAATATCATGATCAGCTGCATTTTTATGTGTATATACCTCTCGCGGTGGTTGTTGTGTTGTTATAGATGATTGTGGTGGTGGTAAATCTCCAACTATAGACGCAGCCCAAGAACTCCTAACTCCGGAAATTGTGATGATTAGTAGAAAACAAGAAACAAATACAAGTATATGTTCCTATCAACTACTATGATGTGGTGGCTATCACGTAGTCCGTCAAACAAAATATAAACTCTTACAAGTTTCGTACCAAGCAGGAGGGCGTCACGGCAACCACAAGGATCAGCACTCCAATAATTGGATAAAGCGATTAATAGGCGAGAGCACAATGCACGTAGTACAAATATGTGGAGCTGTAGGTAGGCTTATATATATGTGGAACGACAACCACGTTAGTCAATGTAAAGTTGAAAATCAACTCAAAATATTTTAAGTGTTGGTCCTAAGCTAGACCGTACTAGAGACACGAGCCTATGACACAAATGAATAAGCACGGTGCTGCACTAATTAGAAGAGGAGATTATAATTTTGGAGCTGAATTACGCTACTCGCGGTAAATAAAGAGGCGAAGCGGCGAGTCGAATTGAAACCCCGGCGGAAAAGTCTGCACCGCGACGATGAACAACCATATAAGGTAGTGCTCCACGTCCAAAAACCAGGATCAAAGGTCAAAAGATGAAGTTACGAGGCAGACTACACAATGATGGCCTTTTCCTGTGCCGATCCAATATAGTGCTGTACCTCACGCTAGCTTTCCTTTTTTTTATCTCTCTTTTTTACTCTACTAGCAAAAATGCCCGTGCGTTGCTACGGATTTATTTTTGTTGACATGGACACTAAAACTGTAAGGCCACCACCACCACCATTTGTTGGCCTCCGAAGGACGAGCTCACCAACGACAATGATCATGATCGGTCATCTCAATGCACGGTGATCATGGGAACCAATCTCCAACTTCGACTGTGCTCATCGGCAAGGTGATCGTACGGGGGCATGACCGGAAGGTTATCACGTTCATGGCGCGGATGGTGGGGACTGGGGAGCGGGAATGGTGGGCCAGCGGTAACAGGGAAAAGGCTCCAGCGGTGCCGCGGGAGAATCAGAACCCGTGTTCTATTCATCCTAACATGATGCTTTGCTAGAAATCGATCGTATATATATGGATATGCGCAACGTTCAATCTTACTTGGATTTGGATTGATACAACACACATCGGTTCTTTTTTTTTCTTGGGGTAAATGACGGGGGCCATCCAGATGAACATCACTGTAAAAAAAATGGCTCAACGGGTAACAAATATATGTTGATACATGTACTAACTTTCTTCTAATGCGATATATGCAGGGTTCACCATCCCAATGGATTCTTTGCGTGGTATGTTGCGTCTAAACTCACGATTAGCTATAGTTTGTTCTAATCTAGCTTTCTTTTGTTCCGGCAGCATATTTAAACATTTCTGTCTTTTTTGTGCTCATAGTTTTTTCTTACTTCCGGCTCTAAATCTGCATATTTCTTCTTCTTTTTAATTGCTTTGTTTTGCTTATAAGCTTCACGGCGTTTTTTAATTTTTCTTCCTTTTCTTCGTTGGTCATGTCTGCATATCGCTCTGTATCTCTTTTTCGTCTTTGTTCTTTGACTTCCATGACTTGAGATCGCGGTCCAAATCGTTTGCATAATGTAAGTACGAAACATCAATAATGAAAAATAGAAAAGCGACTTGTCATGCTGCTATTAGGCGATACCGGTTTGGTAAAGTATTCTATTACAGTTCAATGGATAGGTATCCAACGTATCGTGACTCACCTGTTTGCTTTCTAGATCTAGGTCGTTTGATGGAGAGACAGCATAGGAGGGTCAAGGTGTTAACGGCGGCTGGTCCTGCCATTGTCAGGCAAGCTGGTTGTGCGGCAGCTCAGACTTGGTCGATGACACCGGTCCGGTGGTCTTGACGGCACGAGAAAGGCGCCGTTGCGTGTGGCGCAGGTCCCGGCACGGTGCGGCAGAGACGAAGTCGCCGAGGGCCTTGGTACACGCAGAAGTAAAACGCTCGCCGTAGAGAACCGACTTGCTAAGCTACTCCGTAGCTTTAGCTAGCACAAGCCGACGTAAAAATCTGATTTGCTGAGCAGCTTAATTGAACCTGCTAGCTATTCTCTAGCACGGGTAGACGTATATTTATTGCCGGAACATCTCCAATATCCTAGCTGAATAGGATTAGGACTCGTGTTCACGTCGCTTTTGTAACACACGGGTGCACTTTCAGCTCCGTGTCCAGATTAGGCACGTGTCTGCCTATAATTTTCTTCTGTTTTCTATTCTTGGTTGGTTCGAGCCAAGCTGTAGTGGCTGCATGCGAGTCCTAGGGACGATCGGAGTCACGTATGACGTACGAAAACTGTGAGACGAAGGAAACGTTGCGGGACGGACGACGGAGAAACAGTAAAAAACGAGACGAACCAAAGAAGGCTTAGCTTTTTTATTATTATTAGGTAGTATAGTATATAGATATAGATTATTTTTTTCAGGCTGTCAAAACGGAAACAGCCAGTTCTTTCCGTCGGTACCGATCAGGACTTCCCGATATAAACTTCGAGTCGTTGATCCGAATCAAGGAAAAACCAAACTTTCCAACAACAAGAGATACGATCTAATCGGCTTTTTTTTTTTTTTTTTTTTTTTTTTTTTTTTGCTGAACCGAACGGTGGATTCTACAGAACTAGAAACGAATATAAGATGGTGTGGCGAGTTGGCGATATAACGGTGGCCAGAAAAATATGACAGTGGAAGATAAGAAAGTGGAGGATAACAAAGGGAGATATATTGTGGAGACAAAGTGGGGGCGGAAGACGATCGAAAGAGAAAGCAGCGTGACAAACTGTGACCAGAACACGAAACTCAACGGGACTAAACTTAGACCAGCAACTCGACACAATGATGTAACGAAAATTCAACAAAACAAAAACTAAGTGATATGGCGAAAAGGCAAAAATTGTCTTGGACAAGGATGAACTAATCTAACTTATTTTTGTGTGGCTTTTTCCTGGACTGTAGGTATGAAAAACAAATCTAAACTAGGGATAAATTGTCTCACCGAGCAACCTGAAATCTGATACCACCCAATATGGCTAAGGTAGTCCGATCTTTCGATGAGATGAGATATGTCGATTCTGGTAGAGTTCGACCTTGGCAATCCGACTTCCACATACAAGTACGCAGCGCCAACGCAATTGCTAAACCAATCTCCGCGAGTTATCAACCTTGCAGTAGCACGATCGGCCTGACCAAAAAGATCTAGTTCTACCTGCGATCGAGAAACAAGTAAGAACCAAATGTGCAATCACAAAATTGCGGATAAAAGATGAGCTTTGTTAAAAGGTGGGATACCGAGAAGCGGTCTTGATATGGTCGTTGGACATAAACCGAATACACGAAGTTGCAGTAATTGGCTAACTTTTAACCAAACAAAATCCAAGTCTAAACGACGACCTAAGGGGGGTATATAAGGAGGAGAGGCTTGGGTGGCGGACAAGGCGGTGGGAGCACGTCCCAAGACACTCAAAAGTCAACCCTAATTCGTACAAGCCCTTTGGGCCCAATTAGAGGTGACGCTGCACCTTTTGACTGGAAATCTTGCCCAGTTTCTGTAGCAGTGTTGTACTGTTTTGACTGCCGTTTCTGTCTCGAGACGAATTTGGAGGTGAGACCAATTTTTTTTAAAGTTCATGAGATCCTCTTTCCATCAAAAATCAAGAATCACCCAATTCGGAGACCACATGCAAAAGTTATCATCGTTGGAAGTCAGTTATATTTTTGTAGTCTGAATCTGCGTCCAGAACGTGAAGAACATGGTCTCTAACTTCTCTTGGACCCAAGGTGACGTGAGAGAACTTCTTAAATAGCATCTACCCATGGATCTTTTGGTGCGGGCTAAGCCCTCTAGGGTGGCCCGATCTTCACGGATTGACGAACGAGTGGGCGAACGCACACAAAAACACGAAGAACAAGAGAACACAAACCCGATACAATGGACGCGTTGCCCTCCGGTCCAACTGGCCCAATAGAATCAGACAAGGGATAGACCGTGAGGTAGAATCCCTATGTGAAAGATCGGTGAGCGCGAGGTAGAATCTCGTGAGTGAGAGACGGTGAAGTAGAATCACACACGAGAGAGACTCCGCGCAAAGAGGGGCCTTGATTCACTCCAATACATACATCTAAGGATTAGCCTTGAATCCACAAGGGGATCTTCTACACAAAGGGAGGGATGAGCACAAGCCCAAGGTCTATCATATCATTGTCTTACTTAACGCTAGATCTGAGGGAGGAGGGTCCTATATATAGGCTAAGCCAAGAGGGGTAGGTCGAAGGATAAGATACAAGGGAATATTCCCTGGCTGGGCTCGCAGGCCCGAGTGGACCGGTAGTACCGGCCTGGGGGCGGTAGTACCGGCCGGGCGGTAGTGCCGGTCCCAGCCCGGTAGTACCGGACCTCCAACAGAAGGCTATTTCCAGGCAGTCGGGCGATAGTGGCTCGGTAGTGCCGGCCTGGTGGTAGTACCGGCCTCCGGGCGGTAGTACCGCTCCCTGCAGCTGCAGACTCTTCTTCCTTCTCCGCTTCCATGCGTACGCCATGGATGGCTTCGACTCTTGGGCTCCCTCGGCGTCTCCCTTGGCGTTCGTACTCGTCGTGTGACTCCTAGCAATGTACAAGGGTAGACGCTTAGGTAGTATACCATCCAAAGGCGACGTACTGGGGTTCGTAGAGAGGATTGAGTTCACCTTTGACGTCCATGGTGACGTGGCATACGTTGGGATGCTTGACATGGTGATGTCGTTGGGTTGGGCTGCATCATCTCCCCCTCCTTCGAAAAGCGCTCCTTCGAAAAGCGTCATTCTCGACGCTTGCATGTCATCACCATGTGAAGGGGGTAGATGGTTTGCCGTTGGAACGGAAGTCTCCATGTCGCCATCGTTACCTACACGCATCAAAGACCAAGCAAACAATGTGTGTGCATGATAGTGGAGCACATCATCCATGGTATGTCCAATCTTTATCATTACACCATTAGCACAACACAAATATATGGAAAGCATTTCGAATGCGAGGTCAGTGTGCAAACTACTACATACTCGAGATGTGAAAACACAAAGTCTCCAATAAAATTTGAGAGTGCTATTGGAGCTATCTGATGAGGACATCCCTAGCTCTTCTACACTTGAAGATGTTGCTGTTCAAGACACACCCAATGAAGTGAGGATTGGACCAATGACAAGATCAAGAACCAAGTTATTAGAACAACAGGTGAACTCACCCTTAATATAATTTGATGATTGTGATTATGAGAATTTTATACTACCTAAGTCTATGCATTTATGTATGATCAGGGTTATTGATAAGACAAGCATTCATGGAGGAGAGGAGCAGCAAGGCATGGAGGATCACATGGAGAGCAAGAGGGAATGCATGGAGGATACAATTCAGAACATCTAATACAAGTTCTTTGTAACAGCCCCAACTTGGTATTGTAAAATTTGAACCAAATTTTCACTTTTGCTTTTCATTGCATCATGGCATCCATACTTAAATTGCTTAACATGAAATAATGCTATGGCAACAATTAATAAATCGATGATGGTGAATGTTGTTGGATAAAAAAATTCAATTTGAACTTCATATTTGTCCAGGAAGTTCCAATAGTTTCGAATATGAATGTTGCAATGGTAATTCAACTGCCAAATTAAATAATTTAACAAAGACACCAAAATGCCCATGAGCATTTTTTAAAATAAGTTACACATAAAATATTTTCCAAATGTGCTGAAACTTTTATGACAACTTCTTATTGTAATATAAATGCTATGTGAATTTTTCCAGAATTTTTAAAACTGTTTAAGTTCCCCAATTTAAATCCTTAACAGGCTACAGGACCAAAATGTAATAAACCTTAATTGAGCCAGGGGGTTTCTGCAAAAATATCGTCTTCTTCCTGTAGCATCGCCCTGTAGCGACCGAGCTCGACCCGCACGTCGCCATCGCACCAGCTCGACGCTGCAGTGCTCCCCCCTTGTGGTTAAGACGCCACGGAGGCCCTGCTATCTCTCTCTCCCCTCACTCTTTTTATCGCTCACCCTGAAACCCAAAACCTAGCGCCATGGATGTTGTCTGCCCGTCGCCGTCCCCCACGCATCGCCGCCGCTAGGGACCTCACCGAGCAGATCGAAGTGGGGCGAAAGCTCCACCCCGTCGCCCTCTACCTCCTCGTCCACGAAATCGAGCCTCGGAGCACGGAGTCGTCGCCATCATCCTCGTCTTTCTCCGCTCCGGCCGCCGCACGTCGAGCTCGATTACCACCGTCTCCGGCCTCCTTCTTCACTGCCACGAGCAGCCACACGTCGAGGGTGAGCTCGCCGTCCTCTGGGACATACTCTCCTCCTTTCTCTCTCCCTGGTTCGCCTAGTCGCCGCAGCTTGCCGTCGGCTGCTGCTGGTCGCCGATGCTCGCGTCGCTCCGGCGACCCTTAGGTAGCGGCGCCGCCGTCGTTTAGTTTGCCGTAGACGCGCGTTTCGAACGCACCCGTTAGAACGCTCCCTAACGAGCTAGGCCGCCGTTTCCGTCCATGCCGTCGTCGGTGGTCACCGCCGCGCGCGCGTGCCGGTCGTGGCCGGTAGTACCGACGTTAGAGCCGGTAGTACCGACCAAACCATGGATGGTAGTACCGAGCGTAGTTCCGGGATAAGTTCTTTCGGTACTGGATACCTCTTGTTTTATTCCGGAAGTGGCTCGGAAGTTGCTCCGGAAGTACCGACTTGTCCGGTACTACCGGGCAGTTTTCCGGAAGTACCGACCGAACCATGGTCGGTAGTACCGGGCCTTGTTCCGGCCTACTGTATGGATCAACTAATTAAATTTTTTGTTGTTTAATTAAAGTAACTAAAATGGCAGAATATAGACCAATTCAGAAAAATGCAAATAATATGTCAAAATGCTCATAAAAATAAACTCTACCTGTTGGTACCATTTCCATGACGTTTTGAAAAAATTAAATTGCCGTTATTTAATAAATAAAAAAGGGGCAGATTTAAATTAATATATGGGAAAATCATCACTTAATAAATACTGGTTCAAATTTTGCAAATGATATACCAAAATGATCAGCAAATCAAAGGCTATCTAGTTATGTTAATTTCACAACATGACAACAACTTTTCCTTTGATGTCATTTTCGAAATGGTTAAAAGGATTAAATTTGAATAACCGTTTAATTCACCATTTATTCATTGTTAATCGGAAAATTGCAAACGAGGTACCAAAATGATCAGCAGAACAATACCTATCTAATAATGTCATTTCCATGCATGTAGACCTCATATTTCAGTACTGTACATTTTGGGAAATAACTTAATTCTTGCATGTAGACCTTATATGAGTTGAACTATGATCTCTTGTGTCATAGAGTCTGTGATGTGCCAGATGTTCCGCAGTCTTGATCTCTCTGTTATGCATTGATAGCTATGCCACTGATTATGGCATGATCGAGGTGTTGCATTGCCGATGATCCATTCCGAGCACGCCTGCCAAAGGTTTTGGTCCGGGAGTGGTAACCCCAGTAACCTTCGATTGTGTAGCATGACCTGTGGGTTATATAGCATCTCTGTATAATTCCGAAGTCGAGGCGCTACAAATTGGTATCAGAGCAGGACTGCCTGTAGGAAACCCTTCTACTGGTCGATGTTGAGTCTAGTGTTTGTGAAAATTATTTAGAACCTAAAAATGAGTTGTGAAAACCATCTTAGGCTTCTTTTTACTCCTTACCTGGTATCGCTCCATCTCTGAGTTATCTTACCTCTATTTGTTTTAACAGTTGTGTCAAAGTTTAACGTTCTCGGGGTTGGGTTCTTACCGTCCAGTGTATGTCTCGAGTCTTTTGCTTCTGTTTGCTTCCGCCGCGTTGACGTGATGTCACCCGTGGTTGTCTTGTTCTGTTTACTTGAGTCAGTGCCATCTCAAGTCTCTGTACTAGGGAGGACGCTAATGCTCGATCCTAAATATTTGGAGGTAGATACTAACTGTGTCCTTGTTCAAATCTCCAGAATGGCTCCTACCCGTCGTGGTAGCCAAAGCGATGCTGAGCCACCACCACCACCCTCTATGGCGGAGGTTCTGATGGCCATTGAAGAGAACTGCCTGCGCAACGAGCGTCTGCTCGAGCAGTTGGTGTAGCAGGGTGCACGAAGGAACAGTGACTGCAACAATCTCAATGAGTTCCTGTGGTCCCAGCCTCCCCCTTTCGCTTTTGCTAAAGAGCCCCTGGATGCTGATGATTGGCTACATACTCTTGAGCGCAAGTTCACCGCACTGCATGTTCCGGCAGCTGAACAAGTGAACTTTGCGACCTACCTTCTAAATGGAGCCACTGGTTCTTGGTGGGAAAGCCATGCGGCTATGTCTGCTGTTGGCCATGTCTTCACCTAGGCTGAATTCCGCACGGTCTTCCGTGCTGCTTACATTCCTAAGCCCATCATGGACTTAAAGAGGAGGGAGTTCATGGACCTGAACCAGGGACGCATGGATCTCCAAGCTTATGGGCGGGAGTTCAATCACCTGTCTTGCTACACCCCGCGGGACGTGACCAATGATGAGGACAAGCAGGATCTGTTCCGCAAGGGACTGACTCCGCGGCTTCGTTATGAATTGCTGCCATTCAAGTTCACGTCCTTCCAGGAGCTGTACAACTAGGCTCTCACTTTGGAGCAGGGAAGGAAAGAGCTAGAGTCTTCCAAGAGGCTAGCTCCAGTGGATAATCAGAGCTCCTCTTCTTCTGAAGTCAAGAAGCGCAGGGTCTTCGTGCCTTACAGCGCGGTGCCCCATGCTCCTTTCATGGCAAGGCCCTCAGGATACAGGCCACCTTCGCCTCGCCCAGCTATTTCGACCTGGGGTGCGGCTGGAAGTGGGTTTCGTCCTCAGCTGCCTGCACCACCGAGGCTCACTTGCTACAACTGTGGCCAGCCGGGTCACTACTCAAGGGAGTGTCCTCAGAAGGCACCGGCTACCGCAACACCTGCACCAGCTCCCTCTACACCAGCAGCCAAGGCTATGACTGTCAGCCGTGGTCGTCTGAACCACGTCTCTGCTGATGAAGCTGAAGAGGATCCCGTTGTTCTCATGGGTACGCTTTGAATTAATGAATATCCAGCTTCAGTCTTGTTCGATTCTGGAGCATCACATTCATTCATATCCATAGCTTTCGCACATAGCCACCAAATACCGTTTGTGGTCATGGACTCCCCTCTAGTGGTTAAAACAGCAGGCTCTAGTTGGCAAACTAACTGGATAGCTCTAGAGGTACAGATTTCCATAGGCTATTGGTCTTTTCCTTTCCCTTTGATAGCCCTGAAGTCAGATGGTCCAGATGTCATTCTGGGCATGGACTGGCTTGTCAAATATCAGGCTAACCTGAACTGTGCTGCCAAGTCTATCACAGTGATCCACCCAACCATCGGGCTAGTGAGTTACTGGTCCCCTTCATCCGTAACTCCATCCGCTGCCACTCCTCTCTCTCTCCGGAGATCGGTCTATACTTTATGGAAGGTATCACCCCACCTGAGATGCATGAGGTAGGGGTCGTGTGTGATTTCCCCGGCGTCTTTCCTGAAGAACTGCCTGGCATGCCACCGGATCGAAGTGTGGAGTTTGTCATAGAATTGGTTCCGGGGACTGCTCCGATTTCCAAAAGGCCTTACCGCATGTCGGTGGAAGAGTTGGCTGAGCTGAAGAAACAAATCGATGAGCTGTTGGAGAAAGAATTCATTCGTCCTAGTAGCTCACCCTGGGGTTGTCCTGTCATCTTTGTCAAAAAGAGGGATTCTAATGTTCCTCGTCTGGTTGTCGATGATCCGCCTCTGAATTCGGTAACCATCAAATACAAGTATCCTATTCCTCGGATAAATGACCTCTTCGATCAGCTAGCTGGTGCAACTGTATTCTCCAAGATGGATCTGAGGTCAGGCTACCATCAGATAAAAATCAGGAAGGAGGATATCCCGAAGACGGCTTTCACTACCCGCTATGGTTTATACGAGTATACCGTCATGTCCTTTGGTCTCACCAATGACCCGGCTACCTTCATGAGGCTCATGAACTCCATTTTCATGGAGTACCTCGACAAATTCGTCATCATCTACATTGATGACATCCTCGTTTACTCTAAAACCGAAGAAGAGCATGCTGAGCATCTTCGGCTAGTTCTGACGAAGCTTCGTGATCATCGTCTCTATGCTAAGTTCTCCAAGTGTGAGTTCTGGTTGAAGGAACTCATCTTAATAGGTCATGTGGTGTCAGCTGATAGAGTAGCTGTAATACCCGACAAGATTCAGTCAATTCTGGATTGGGCGACTCCAAAGTCAGTCAAGGACATCCGTAGCTTCCTTGGGTTAGCGGGTTATTACCGCTGATTCATCGAAGGCTTCTCCAAGATAGCCAAAGCTTTGACAGACCTTCTCAAGAAGGATAAGAAGTTCGTATGGACAGACAAAGCTGAAGAGAGCTTACAAACCCTAAAGTCAAACTCACGACTACTCCTGTGCTTGTCCTTCCGGACACAGACAAAGACTTTGTCATCTTCTGTGACGCCTCATTACAAGGCTTAGGCTGTGTGCTGATGCAAGAAGGCCATGTAGTAGCATATGCTTCTCGCCAACTTAAACCGCATGAGCAACAACTATCCAACTCATGATCTAGAGCTTGCTGCCGTGGTTCATGCGCTGAAGCAATGGAGACCCTACCTGTTGGGCAACCATTGCGAGATCTTCTCGAATCACCAGAGTCTGAAGTATCTCTTCACCCAGCCAGATCTGAATCTCCGACAGAGAAGATGGTTTGAGTTAATCAAGGACTATGATGTGACCCTCAGCTATCAGCCCGGCAAGGCAAAGTCGTGGCAGATGCACTGAGTCGCAAGTCTTATTGCAACACCCAGATGGTTGAGAAGGCTCAACCTGCTCTGCATGAAGAATTGGCCCGTTTGAATCTAGAAATTTTTCCCTCTGGATATCTCGCAAATTTGGAGGTTAAGTCCACTCTGGAGGACGAGGTCAAGGTTGCCCAACTGCAAGATGCGGGCATCCTCAAGATCAAGGAGAATATTGCTAGTGGGAAGGCTAAATGTTTTTCTGTTAATGACAATGGTGTTGTCTACTTTGGTGACCGTCTGGTGGTTCCCAAGAGTGGGAATACCAAAGGGTTGATACTCTTAGAAGCTCATGAATCACCCATCTCTATTCATCCGGGTAGTACCAAGATGTATCAGATCTTCGCTGCCAATTCTGGTGGACTCGCATGAAGCGAGATATTGCTGACTATGTTACCGAATGCGATGTTTGTCGCCGGGTGAAGGCTGAACATCAAAGGCCAGTGGGTACTCTTCGCCCAATCGCTATTCCGGAGTGGAAATGGGATGAAGTGGGTATGGACTTCATTACTGGTTTTCCCAAGTCGCAAAAGGGGAATAATGCCATCTGGGTAGTCATTGATCGTCTGTCCAAGGTTGTAACAACCCTAGTTTGGTACCCTAAAATATGGGCCAAATTTTCACTTTTTGCTTTGCAAACATTGCATCATGGCATCTAAATATGGCCAAATAAGAAATAAAATTGAGAATCCCAAAATTGGTTCAATACAATTCTATTTTTGTAACCAAGTTAAACTTTCCAAAAATTCAAACTAAAATCATGGGGAGCTTCAATATTATTGTGAGAGCCTCCATGAATATTTTCATCATTTTTGGAAATACTTAAGTGCTTCAAATAAATGCATTTTTGCAATTCATAAAAAATGACCATATTGCAACAATATTAATAAATCTGAATTTAAACATTTTATTTTGAAGCCAAACTTTTTGTGAAGCTTCTACCTGTCAAGGGAAGGCTTTATGAATTTTTGTAGATTTTATAAAAATGTTTAAGAGCCCCTTTTTATTTCACTAAACTGCTGTTGGACTAGTTTGTAATTACAGAAACTTGGGACAGGGGGGTTTTTGCGAAAATCTTTTCTTTCTTCTTCATTGTGCCGGGAAGGGGCACTGGCGCCATGCTGCCAGCTCCTCCCCGTGCCCATGCCGCAAGCTGCCGTGGCCCTGGAGGATTAGGAGGCCCCCCCACCGTCGCTACCTGCTCCCCTCACCCTCCTCTCCCCATTCCTCCCGTTAATTCCGGATCGAGATAGGTCTTCTTCCTCCCGAGTTTCCGCAATTGCTGCCGTGGTTGCCGGGCTCGCCTCCGTCGGCTCGGTCCTCCCCGCACAGATCGAAGCGGACGGGAAGGTTGGCCGCGTCCTTCTCCCCCTTCCCGCAAAAGGAATCGGGCCGGGGTCGCCTAAATCGGCGCCGGCACCCGCTTCTCCTCCCTCCGTCGGCCGTTGCACGTCGAGCACGCGCCCGACGGTTTCCGCCCATCCGCGCCGTCGCCGACCACCCACGAGCAACCAGGGTGAGCCCGCGTTCCTTTTTGCCTTCTCTCGCATCCTCTCTCCCTCTCCCCCGCGTCGTCTCGCCGTCGCTCACTGCCGTCGGTCGTCGCCGTCACTGCCATGCCCGTGCGCCCGGCCTAGGCACCAGCTGGGCCGGCCTGAGGCCGGAAGCCTCGGGCTGGTGCTCGGCCTGGACACCCGGCCTAGGCCGGCACGAGGCCGACCGCTTCTGCCACCCTCCCGGCCTCGGAGCCCAGCCTGGGCCGGCCAAAGGCCGATGCCTTCGGGCCCGTACCCGGCCTGCAGCCCGGCCTGGCCGACCTAAGGCCAGCCTGTCAGTCTTTTTAAAAATTTCCTTTTTGGAAATAAAAATTAATTAAAACAATTAATAACTATTTGAATAATGCTCCAAAATTTGTAAATTAAATATCAAATTGTTCAGAAAAACAAAACCTATCTGTTGGTAACATTGTCATGACCTCTTGAATAAAATAATTTCCCTTTAATTAGGAAACCCTAAAATGGCATAATTATTACCAAATTGGGAAAAATCATAACTTATTAAATAATTAACCAAATTTTTTGAATAAAATATCAATGTGTTCAACACTTCAAAAGCTATCTGCAAATATCAAATCATGATCACAAATTTTTATTCGATGTTATTCTTTAAATGATTAAACGAATTAAATTCAAATAATTATTTAATTCGCTATTTATTCATCAAAACTCGGAAAATTACAAATAAGGTACCAAAATGATCGGAAGAACAAAACCTACTTAATCATGTCATGTTCATGCATATTTAAGCCACTTCTTTTGTAATATAATAAATTATAAATAATGTGGTCACTAAGATAAATATGGGGTTGCTTCCAAATAATTGCACTAATTATTTGGAACTCCATTTAATTTGTTAGATAAATTAAATGATTATATCTTTGCATAAACTTGTCATGTCATCATGTGATTGTGCATTGCACCTTGTCTTCGTGTTATTTATTTGTTCTTCTATATTTGCTTGGGTATCGATAGATTCCGGAGTCGAGGTTCCTTCCTCCTACCCGACGAACCGTACTACACGCCCCCACAGCAAGGCAAGAGATAACCTAACCTTCTTGGCATCTAGCATCCCATTGCTTTATAAACTTATTTTATCCACCATAATATTGCATGTGATTCCAATGCCACTTTTGATCAAGATCTAGAGTATAATGCATGTTTTCCCCCGAACCAATACATGTTTCCTCTCCTAAGAACCATAGGTATGATGTGTTGGCCGGATACAAAAATATATTTGTTGTTTATATGCTTATCTATGCTTAGCCATGCTTAGTTGTTATCCTATTTATGCCCGTTGATTAAATTCCATATTGATGAATGATGATGAAATGTTCGGACATGGTGGTTGTGGTGGGTACTTAATTAATTTGCTTAAAAGACTTGGGTGAGTTGCCATCGGGGATGGTGTTTTGCCTCACTCTTGCCCCTAGGTGCGAGTTCCTATCTTTGGACTCATGTTTGAGCGTGCTGCCATTGGTGGGGGTATGGGCTCCTTACTAATTGAATAACTTGTGCGGGCGTATCCAAGGGTCCTCTAGTTCGATTTCCATTTGCGTGTGGGTGTGTGAGTGGAAAAGAAAATGATGAGGATGATTTGTGTTTAGGACGTGGCGATGGGGGCAGGGGCTAAAATAGGCTGGGTAAACTTGTCCTGTCGCCACAGATGACTCTTGGATAGTCTCACGCGAGGTAAAGGTTTAACCGCGCCCACTCGCCGGCCTTCCCGGAAGAGGGCCAATCAGGTGAGCCGACGGTACCAATGGGTAAATTAGTACACCCCTGTAGGGTTAATATTTTCGAAAAAAGCCGTGTCCGCGGTTATGGACGCCTGGGAATGGATTTACGGGATCATAGAGAACCTCAACCTTAAACTAAAATTTGGCAGCTAAAGGTTGCATTACAATGTGTGATAAAAGGTTCATTTCCTCGAGTGTGATTCGAGGGAGTGCCTTTGGTTGGTGATGAGATGTTGCTGGTTACTAACGGTTCGCCGAAGCCGAAGATGCCAAAGTTTACTCTCTTCTCCCCTTTTGAAGAATCTTCTGAGAAGTCGATGCCTTTGGGTCATTAATGTCTTTTATAAAGGAAATCCGCTTTATGCAAAAGAATTACATATACAGCTTTAGAGCCTCCGTCAGCATTGGGCCTATATCGCCCTACTAAACTTGCGAGTATGTCGTACTCAGTCTCTCTTTGCTGCCTTTATAATTTTTTCAGAGGAGCACGACACCGAGCAGCTAGGTGGCTTCTTCCTGGACATCGACGAATAGTTCGGGGTTCCCAGGTGCAGCTTGGGACGTTGGAACAAGCTGGCATGTGGTTATGTTTATGTGTAGGCCTCTTAGGCAATATTTGGATCTTGTTGTATTAGACAACACTACTTCGCTTCCGCATGATGAATTGTTGGGTCTGTGACCTTTTGGTGTGTAATATTTGTATCTTTCTCATATATGAGTTGCTTATATGATTTGTGGTCGTAGAGTCTGTGATGTGCCACTTGTTTCCACAAGTCTTGATCTCCTTATTATGCTTTGATAGCTATGCCAGTGTTTATGGCATGATCGAGGTGCTGCGTGGGAGCGGTAATCCCATGCCCTTCGATTGTGTAGCATAGCCTATGGGTTACCATAGCCTCTCTGCATAATTTCCGGGGGTCGGGGCGCTGCAACGTTGGTATCAGAGCAGGACTGCCTGTAGTAAACCCC